>WBNM01034530.1:49441-77874 GCA_013399055.1 Ramphastos sulfuratus | reverse complement strand
CATATCATTGGACATCACTGAGAAGAGCCTGATTCCATCCTCCCAACACTTGCCCTTCACATCTTTATAAATGTGAATGAGGTCACCTCTCAGTTGCCTCCTCTCCAAGCTGAAGTGCTCCAGCTCCCTCAGCCTTTCCTCATAAAGGAGATATTCCATTGCCTTCATCATCTTTGTGGCTCTCTGCTAGACTTTCAGGTAGTTCCCTGAGGTCCTTGAGCTGAAGGGTTCAGAACTGAACACAGTATTAAAAATATAGCCTCACCGAGGCAGAGTAGAGGGGGGAGAAGAACTTCTCTTGATGTACAAGCCACACCCCTTCTAATACACCACAGAATGGCATTGGCTTCTTGTCCACAAGGGCACATTACTGGCTCATGGTCATCCTGTTGTCCATCAGGACTCCCAGGTCCTTTTCCCCAGAGCTGCTCTCCAGCAGATCAGCCCCAGCCTGTACTGGTGCAAGTAGTTGTTCTTTCCCAGATGCAAGACTCTATACTTGTCCTTGTATTTCATTAAATTTATCCCTGCCCATTGCTACAGCCTGGCCAGGTCCTGCTGAATGGCAGCACAGCCTTCAAGCGTGTCTGCCACTTCTTCCAGTTCTGTGTCATCAGCAAACTTGCTGACAGTGCCCTCTCTTTCCTCATCCAGATCATTGATGAATTTATTGAATAGTACTGGCCCCAATGCCAGCCCCTGAGGGGACTGCCCCTAGATACAGGCCTCCAACTAGACTCCGTCCCATTGACCACAACTCTCTGCTTTCTCCATTCAACCAGTTCACAGTCCACCTCACTACCTGATTGTCCAGATCACACTTCCTCAGTTTAGCAGTAAGGATAAACCTATATATATATGAGCATAAACGGATGGTCAAAATTCACACACATTGACAAAGATATATAATATTAATAGATCAGTTTTCATATAAGGGGTATTCTAGTTTGGTGTTTGTCCTTGTGTCATTTTTTTGTGAAAAACAGGAGTTCAGACTGTGCAACAGTGTAATAAGATTATCCTTATACCTTTATGTTTTTCATTGTAGATATAATAGCTTCGAAGCTTCTCCTCTGTGAGTGTAACCAGAAGAAGAGATGAGGAAAACTAGCTGGAGTAGAAAGAACTTCCTGCTTGTAGCAGGATTGTCACTTATAGGTGTTCATTTTGGAAGCATGCTTGTAAACTTTGTTGCAAAAAAGTCAGCTCGCTCCCATTCAGAAGCAAAAAAAGATCGTCAGGAATGAAATAGCCTTCTGCTGTCATCTATCAATTGCACGATATGACTGAAGTCTCACTTTAAGACATAGATTATGATCAGTCACGGGAATGTTATATATGCTGTATGTACTGTTTCTCATTTAACATAGATACCAAGAATGAAAATGTGCTAATTTAAAATTTAAAAACTCTATGATTTATAGATATCCAAATAAAAGTGAATTAAAATGTTGCAGTGTTGCTAGAATTAAAATGATGCATTGAAAATGTCTCGCCTTGAAGCTAAAAAGCCTCCATTATTTACAAGTGAGCCTTTAACTAAAGATAAAGTTAGTCAGTCACTGTCTGTGCTGAGTGGAGTATTAAAGTCTTGCTATGGTCCGGCTGGTAGACTCAAACAGCTCCACAATGGAGTGGGTGGCTATGTTTGCACAACGTCACAGTCTTCAGCTGTACTCTGTCGTCTTTCTGTCAGTCATCCTGTGTTAAGGGTTTTGACAGCCTCTGTACAGAACCATATATCCCGCTTCAGTGACTGTGGCTTATTTACTGCCATTCTTTGCTGTAGTTTGATTGAAAACTTTAAAAGCCTGAACGTTGGATCTTGCACTGTTGTTAAAATAAGCAAGCATCTTTTGAGTTTGTGCATGGACTACCTCAAATCTGAGTCCTGTGGTTGCCGAGTGTCTGTGGATTTTAGCAGTGTTGAGACCCTTCTTTGTTTAGTACGTAGCATTCTAACAAGCAAACCTGCTTGTATGCTTAATAAAGCAGAAGCTGATCATCTCACTGTGCTGATTTTAAAGGCTTTTATGTTTACTGTTCCATGTCACATTGAGACTAATGCTGTTTTAGGAAAGTGTATAATAGTACCTGTGAAAGGCAGAAGGGTTGAAGAGTCTACAGTTCTTCCTGGACTACTTATAGAAACACTGGAAATTCCATTGGCAAAACAACTTACTATCAAAAGAACTTGTTCAAACATGATCAAGGTAGCACTTTTCTGTGTGTCTCTGTCAGGAGACTGCTTCGACCCTGAAGAAGGAACTATAACAGTCCATCATGGAATTTCCCTAGAAATGTCAGAGCTGAATCAATTGCTTAACTTAGGAAAGCAGCTGGTTAATGATGGGGTTGGCCTCATAGTATGCCAGAAGGTTATCCATCCATCCTTGAAACAGTATCTGAAAGAGAACCATGTCATGGCTGTGGACAGAGCTGGGCTATCTCCAATGGAACCCCTGAGTCAGATGACAGGTAACAAGCAACTTCTGTGTTGAACAGTCACCTTTAGCATTCATTTTGTAATGAAAACCTGGATAGACTGGTGGTGTTGCAGAGTAAGGATTCTCTTGTTTCTGTGTCCTAGTTTGACACTTGAGCAAGAGTTGTTCCTCTCTAGTGTAGTGCATGTGATTACTGATTGCTGCGTGAGGAATATCCGATTATAGTAACTGCTTGCAAATGTAGATTGTTTGTGAACTTGAAAAATAAAAGTTACGTTTTTAATCTTCAACTCTCACTTCAGATTTACACTTTGAAAACGTTGGGTTTCTCTTTCATTTTTCTGTGTAGGTTGAAATGTTAGGTGGCAATGAATATATACCATTAAAAAAGCTAAGAGGAAAAAAATACATGTTTTATGAAATGTAACAGTTCTGATAGCAGCAACACTGTTCTCTGCTTTTCTTAACTACAGGTTCAAAGCCTATAGTGTCCATATGTTTATTGTCTCCTAGTAGTTATGGCAGTTTGAAAGATGTGCGCGTTGAGAATGTGGCTTCAAAACATTTCTTGCATCTAATTCCTAACCACACGGCTGTCTGCAGCTTGGTGCTCTGCAACAGAAATGAAACAACATGGGATGAATTGAAGGTAGGCAAATTTTCTTAATCTTTCTTGAAAAGTCATGTTTTAAATGGCAAAATAATGAGAAATACAGTGAGTTTGGGAAAGAGATTTTTCTTCAGTACGTAAATGTAGCTTGCTTAGAGTTTGAGTGTACAGTTTCAAGAAAGCGATTCAGAAGCATCCCTGTTTTCAGAATTTCGAAGTCCTTGAGGTGCTCATGTTCATGTAATGCCTCTCTTCTAATATGGGAAGTTGCTTAGAGACAAATATTTTTCACGGCCCTGGAGGCCTGTAAAAATAAACATTTTCTTTCTCATTATTTGGTCTATGAAAGCATAAAGGAAAAATTGCCCAGCAAAAGGCCAGCAGCAATGCCTGTAAAGGTATTCAAGCATAGTTTTACATTGAATAGTTGCTATAGAAGTGTCATTGATACTGATTGACTTTTTATATATCACCCTGTTTTGCGAAAAGAAAGACCGAAAGGGCGCTTTTTATTTCTCCTATTCTGTGTGTGGGCAAATAAAGGCAATTTCTCATTAGGTGAACATGGATTTGGAAATCAGTCAACAGCTTTATATCCACACATAATTCAAGTTTAGAAGTCTTTACCAGGAAAAACTACTGAAAATTTTATTCCAGTAGTTCTGTCAGTGAGAGCAAATCTTGTTAATCATGGTGTGTCTAATGACAAATCCATATGGTTTTCAGCGTGCCTGTGAAACAGCAGAACATGTGTTGCAGTTAACAGTCAAGGAACCTTTGGCATTATTAGGAGGTGGCTGTACAGAAACTCACCTGGCTTCCTACATAAGACACAAGGTACGTAAGGTACAAGGGGTTTTTTTGAGCTGTTTGATATATTTAGGAAGTAAGAATTTATGTAACTGCTACAGTTAAAACTCGTCTTTTCTAGATTCATGTTGCATTTTTGCTCACTGCTAATATAAAACAGAGGGCTCCGTTTGAAGCACTTGGTGCTAATTGCATCTTTCAGACTTGTTGATACTGTATCTGTACTTCTTAAGTATCTCTTATAGTAAATACATGGGTTTTAAGTATTAAAAATGTAGAGTTTTTATATTGAAAGAATCATGTAGAACTCAGCTTTGACTTTTTTAGAGTTCTTTCATGGAACAATCATATGAACAGATTTTTGGGTTTGTTTTGTTTTAGTTAGGACAGAACTGTCTAGGAAAACAGTACAATATATGTTTAATTAAAATTACATATGTCTGTAGAAGACTGTTCTAACTTTCTGCTTTCCCATTTGTTTTTCTGATGTTGTTTGTTCTGTTTGTGTTTATTTTAGAGTTATAGTCTGTCCAGCAGCAGTTTGGAAGATGTAGATTGTTCGCGGACACAGTATCAGTTGGTTGCTGATGGGTTTTGCCGTTCCCTGGAGGCTGTAGCTTGTTCTCTCAATCATAATGATGGAGAAATTCTTACTGATACAGTTTATGGACACTGTTGGTTTGTTCCATCAGGTTTTCCCTCTGACTCCAATTGGTCAGATTTAGTTTCAGAGTGTGGTTGTAGGATTAAGGGTAAGACTGAAAATCTCAAATGGAGGCTTTTGCAAGGCCAGTTTGGCTCTCCTGTTATACAGAGTTGCCCTAAAGAGCCGTCGGAAAAAGTTGCTGACTTTTTGACTTTGGACTGTTTTTCTGCAAAGTGTAGTGGCCTACAAGTAGCTGTGGAGACAGCCAATTTGGTTTTGGATCTCTCCTGCATCATAGAAGATCAAAATTAGCTCTGATCTTATATAAATTGTGTTGCCCAGCAAAGTAATTAATTGAATGCACAGTAATATATGTTAAGATACTTTAAATGGTTAGAATGTGGATGCAAGACATGAATTTTAAATTGAAGTTTGCCTTCTGATTATTAAATCTGCTGTGCCCTAAAGCATTTTCAGATGTTTAACGTGTTATCAGGAATTGTTAAATGATTAGCCAAAAAAATACAATGAATCATAGTAACATGACTTACAAGTATCCAAATCAGTGTATTCAGACGAGTGAATGACACTTCAATACTCCCTCTGCATTGAGCAAAGTTTTGGATGTTTGTTAGCTCTGTGGCATATTCAAAGGAATGGGAAAAATTTATTCACATACTGAGAACATATGTTACATATTAGAATTTACGTAGTCTTAGCAAAAGCTTTACACATTCAAACAGACTTTTGTGTTGCAACAGGACTTGATCACTGTATTTTTAATTTTGTAGGTAAAAAAGAAGGCTTTTCTTAGCAAATATCTTGACCCTGTTACCCTCATATGTGCATATGTCACCATATACTATATGCACTTTCTGTTTGTAAATACCTGGAAGAATTTAACTCATACCTATAGTTTGTTTAGCAAGTTATTAAAACTCAACCTGGAGATCTTAAGAAAACTGGTAGATAATATAAAATTTGAAAAGAAATGTCAAACTGTGGAAAAAACTTCTGTAAAGTGGACCTTGATTGTCTTCTCTTCTGTGCAGTACAGGACAGTTTCTAAATAATGTTTCTGTCATTTAAGCAAAGCTGGAAGGACATATGTCCCACTTACCATTCAATTAACTCTTTGACTGTGCATAGCTGCTTTTCTTTTAATGAAGTAAGGCTTTAAGCTGCTCAAGCTTGTTTTGATCTTTAAATAAGGCTGTAGACTAAATGATTTAAACTTTTTCTCATTTTCAGCTTGCATGCAAGATCAAAAAGGGTGTTACAGTTCCTTGCTTAAACTCGCTTTCTTTGCCCTTTTTCTTCTCTCTTTGTTTTCAGTCACAAGGGGCAAACTGCTCATAGAATGCTTTTCCAGAAAACATCAGAGTTAGTTATAGACTAGTTTGTTTTCTGGTCTCTTAAGTTTTTAATATGTTTACTGCATATAAGCAGTAAAGTTGTTTTGTGTAACTCAGTTTTGAAATATGTAATTAAACCCAGATCTTTCTAGCCCTTTTGTACAAAGTCCTTTTAAGAACATAAATAATCATTTTCTCAGTGGAAAAAATGAAGTTATTTAAAGTTCTTTATCTTTTTATGACCTGAAATGATCGCTTCACTGCTATAAGGCATCATTTGGGAATTTGTGGAAGAATGTTCAAAGTTGGCTACTAAAAAGATTGCTTTCATATCGTGATCCTCGCCATGTACCATGAACCATATGAAAACATCAGCAATAATGAAGCCAAATGATGGTGTATATCTTAAGGCACAGAAGGATCTTGGTAATATTTCATCTAATTATGAGTCTCTAATTTAGAGTGGTGAATTTGAGCATTTTGCTTCCTATAATAGTAGCTTGTTATGCAGTGCAAAAATGTTGAGTTTAGTGACTATAGCTGTGAAGTGAAAATTAAAACAATATTTAAGTAAAGAAGTTGCTACTCTTTTTGTTGCTTATCTGAAAGTCAAATCAATTCTCCTATAAAACTGTTGTTAGCTCTAATTGTATTCTTTCTCTCTTTCCCTCACAAGTTTAAGAACTGCACATTAGAAAATTGGGGGGAAAAATAAAACTGATGAATAGGCATTTATACTTGAACCAAAGATTGTTTCATATACAGATAGTTCTAATAGCAATGAATTTTTGTCTCCCNAGGCCTTGTAATAACAGGATGAGGAGTAATGGGTTTAAACTGAAAGAGGGGATATTTAAACTAGATGTTAGGGAGAAGTTCTTTCCAGTGAAGGTGGTGAGACACTGGAACAGGTTGCCCATGGAGGTTGTGGCTGCTCTCTCCCTGGAGATGTTCAAGGCTAGGTTGGATGGGGCCTTGAGCACCTTGTTCTAGTGGGAGGTGTCCCTGCCCATGGCGAGGAGTTGGAACTAGATGATCTTTGAGGTCCCTTCCAACCTAAACCATTCTATGCTTCTAATGTGACTGGAAATGATATAAATAAGCAGCTGGCAGTTCAGATTTGTTTCACAGCTGGGCTACCATTTTCCTGAACCTTTAGTGGTTATCACTACCCTACCTCAAATTGATAACATCAGAGGAATGCAACTTGGGATACAGTTTAAAATGCAAGTAAATAGAATTTTTGCTCTTAATCCAAGAGCAACATAATTTTTATCAAGAAACATGAAAGTTTTAAGTGCAAAAAATTGTGGACTTTCCACTCCTGTGTTTGGAAACTGACAAAATGATACTTCCCAACTTGTAAGGCCTCTGAGAAGACACTATGGTTTTATTCCTGCACCTCCTGGAGTTTAAAGTTTGTTCAGCAGGAAAAATTAAGAGTTACACAAGTGTTATTAAGAGACTAGTGTTTTCTGATCATGACCCCAGTTATGTCTGTTGGCTTCCACAGATTGCCCAGAGGCTGTTAATTTTAATAGATCTACTAGTAGTGCATAAGAATGAGAACATTCATCTCAACCTTCTCAGCTGTATTAGTGCTATTGGCCTAGCAGGAGCAAAAAGAAGTGCTGATATTTTAAGCACTTGGGTCAGCATATTTAAGTAAGATGCTAGTTTAATATAGTTAGCAGTTCAGTATTTCAGTTACTATTTGGTAATTAAAACCCCAAGGTGAAGAAAACTCTTTAGTATTTCTATTATTGTCACCTGTTTCAAGTAGACATTATATTAAACATTACTATTCTGGCACTGGCAAAGAATGCACACTACTTGCTTTTCACTGATTCCGCTACTAATTCCTGCATTTTTAGATTGGTTCTAAGCCACATCCAAAGCCTTTTTTTGTCTGTTCTCCTACCTATAAAATGGGAACAAAGATAACTCTTCTTAATCCATGGATATTTGTGAGTGAAGAATTCTAAGCAAGATCCAGATGTGAACTGAAGACCTACTTGCTTCACAGGAACAAAGGATAATTCAAAATAAATTTGAATTTTGGCTAAAATATTCATATTCACTTAATTAAGGGAACTTTCACTGAGATTTATGCAAGACTCAAACTCGTCTGCTTAGGTGAAACACCTGTTCTCCCTCTATGTTGGACTTGGATGCTTTTTCTGCGAAATTTCAACAACCCTATATTACTGTTGCTAACAACAACTTAATTTATTGCCTTGCATATTCGGTACACACACCTGGAAAAGTGACTGTAAATCTCTGTGCAGGAATGATTGAACTTCAAGATGAGCATTGTCAGACACCTCAGCAATCCTTATTGTCATGCATATCTTCAGAATCTGTGTTCTGCATGTGTTTCAGACAAAATGCTAATCCTTAAAGACAGGGTAGAAACAGATACATGAGTTTGAGAAACCTAAACTTACTGTATTGGCATTGTAGAATTAATTTTTTTTTTTTTTCATTTTGTTTTATTTATTTTTAAGAGATGTTTGGGCATTTTTAGCTTTATCAGCTGTTACTGTGTTGAGTCTGCTCCAGTATGAGAAATGTGTATTTACTGTTGTCAAAGATTGCAAGAAAAATACTGCCTGGAATGTCACAAGCACAGCAGAGCACATACCAAGCGAGTCACCTGACCCAAAACTTGAACTTTTAAATTTTACTTGTACCCATGTTTTGCTGTGATCAGTGGCAAAATGTGCTATTTGTCACATTTTCAGCAGTGCCAGGTGAACTGAGTCATGTAAGTATTACACTCTTCAGCCTCAGAAAAGTCAGTATCTATGAGTCAGCCACTGTCATAGGAAGGACTTTAACTAGATTTGCATTTACTACTGTTCTGAAGATGCAGAAAGAATCTGCTGTTCTTATTGCAAAGAGACTACCTCCAGCATGCACATAATCTGTGCAGACAGGCTTTTAGGGAAGTCAGTTACTAGCCATATTAAAATGTTTGCTTTGAGACTTCTAGTAGCTTTTATCCAGCAATTTAAATACAGTTTATGTTCACCTGCTTGTAAGCAGAGAGAGGTTGCATGGTACTAAGAAAAAGCTTTTTGTCTAGTAACACTATGATCTTAAATTCTTAGTTTAATGCTTTTACTTTCTGTCTACACTGCACTTCACAAATTAAGTCACATTATAAGGTGAAAAGTACATACAGATTCATTCTTTATCTTGGAGGTAGAAATACAATTACAGCATATCTAGATAGAGCCACCATGTCATTAGTCCAGACACTAATAAAATTAACTGTAGAATAGGTTCCATGATTGGTCTGGGCACTTTTTAATAATGCTGACTGGCATTATTCTTGACTTAGATTTACATTCAACATATATAGGTGTTTTGTAGACATGTCTCCTGCGGAATTCTGTTTTCATGCCTTGGTACAAAGCTCTTTATAAACTCCAACATTTGAATCTGCTTGCACATGAAAACCTTTTAGTCAAGCATTCATCATGTGCCTTGAAGGACGCAGCTGTGTACTGTCTTGCTTCTGCAACCTGGTTACTGGTGTCTGATATTTTTTGTTTTAACAACATCAGCTCTCTTCAGGTACATGTTAAATAAGTGTTAACAACTAGCTGTTTGTTATGCTAACAATAGTCCATGTCTGTTAAGCATTTGTGTGGCAGCATACTATGCCTTAGCAGCTGTTCTTTATCAATAACTTCATAAACTATTAAGTCTTTTTACAAGTAGAGGAGTTGAATCACTTCTCCTTAATTTTTAGAAGCCATACTTGGTATCTTCTCCTTTAAGGCTTGTGGTATTATTGGTGTAATTTGTTATACCTGGTGAGTGTTGGGTCAAAAAAATAGGAGTTTGGGGGGAAAAAAATCAATTTCCTAGTTTGTGATGATTTCTCAGTGTTATCAGTTGTGTGAAGCTATGCAGGATCCTCTGCTGCATGATTTTCATGGAATTACAGGAACTATGGTAGTTCCAGTTCTTGAAAGACTTTGTGACTGTGAGAGGCAGAAATAGAACTGTTGCACCCTTATTTATTACACCTTGTGCATATGCCAGCAGACCCCAAGCTCTATCAGGGTTTGTCTTGGAGTTCTGGTACGTTGGGTTATGGGTGCACTTTTGCAGGTGGATCTTTGTGGATTGTTCTTGGCTGGCTGCCTCCCCAGCAGCTCTCACTCTCTGCTGCAAGATGCAGAGGAAGGTGACAGGATAAATAACTTCCTGCATCACGATAAACTTCCTCCTGCTGTTTCTCATTTTTCCCCCTCATTCCAGACTGCTGAGTGACATTTTGCCCTTGGCCAGCATGGTTGCAGGGGCTGAGCTGTGGCCTGTGGGGCAGCTGCTGCAACCTGCCTCTCCCCACAGCCTCTGTGGTGCCCCCTACTGGTGCCTCTACAGTGCCTCACAGGGCGCCATTTTGTGAGGCCTCACAGAACTGTCGCTGGAGTACATGGGGAAAATATTGAAGATTGTGAAAATATTTAAGTAACTTGGAGAGGGTAAAAGAGCCAAAAAAGATTACTAAAGGTATTAGCAATGCCTGATCCTGGATGAGGTGCTGGGAAGAAGCTTTTTCTTGTGGGATAGACACATGAGGAGGGATGAGTGCTACTGGAGAAGAAGCAGCCAAAATGGCAGGCCTCAAAAGGCAGACAGGGATGAGGAAAATTCACCTTTTACTAGATGTTACCAATGGCTGTTGCCGAGGGCAGGTGGGATAAAGTGCCATGCTCCTCTAAGAGGCCGATCACCGAGACCTGTTTGTGGAAAAATGAGGGACTGACGGAATGCTTAAGGACTGAGGAGATTCCTCAAATGAGCACTTCTGAGAAGGCTGAGATGGCTTCTCTGTATCTTCGGGAAGGAGAATGGCCCCAGAGCCAGCTCATGTGGGGCATCTGGGCAGGAGTTCAGATTGGAAGAGAACCTACCAGCACCTATAAATGCCTTCTTAAGCATAGTCTGAGGATACAACTGTGTACGTGATGTAGGCAGAGAACTGACCCACAGCCCTTCTGTCATCACTTGAGAGCCACAGTCCATGAGCCAACTCTAAAAAGTGAGTTTTTCTGTGTTCACTTTGCACCAGCATGGTGCCTACTAAATAGAGGACTGTGTGGCAAGGCTGTCTATGTCAGACTTTTTTTTACTTTTTTTTTTTTTTAACATTTTTTTACTTTACTTTTTTTACTTCCCTTTATTTTATTACTTTCTTTTACTTTTTATACTTTACTTTTTTTTTATCTTCCATTTTTCCTTTTGAAGGCAAGCAAACTTTTTTTTCCCCTGTAACTATCAAAGGCAGAAAGAATACTTTGCTTAGCTTTGCATGCCTTAACAAGGTTTTATTTTGTTATGGTCAGTCAACAGAGGGGTCAGTCAACAGAGGTGTCAGCCAACAGAGGTGAGAAAAAAGAAAATTAGAATTTTTTTAAATTTTTTTTTTCTTAATTTGAATTCTTTTGAGGCATTTAAAATTGTGATCCTAGGAAATGTCTGCTGAAAATGCCTGTCCCTGTATTGCTGAAGTGTATGTAGTTCTGTAACCAACATTCCATCAACTTCTGTACTTCGTGTGTGGTGCAGATACCTTCACTGGTCTTGGACTGTCCTGTCATGATGATTTATTTATAAACATGAATTTCTCCATAAGTTTTCCTTTTTTTCAGTATTACACACAGATACTGAGGTGTTTGGTCTGGTCACTCAAATGTGCTAATGTTGCTCAGCTGGGAACATTTCTAATTGAAAGTTGCTGTCTGCTGATTAATCAGGCAGGAGCTAAGAGTAGATAATGTCCCTGCTGTTTCTTACCTTTGAAATAAACTGGTTTATATGTGTTGGTAATTAGAAGAATAGAATATGAAATGCTAAAAAAGTGGAATAATTAATCCCTGCATCGATTAATCCAGTCCTTTTTTGTTGGTGGTGGTTTTTTGTTTGTTTGTTTGGGGTTTTTTTGTTGTTATTGGTATGGCACAGGCCTTTGCAAATAAAGCATTCACCTCCAAGGCAAAGCAGAAGAGAAATTTGTTGAGATTTTTTAATAATGAAAATTGCTGTGCAAATTCTTTCTTTGAGTACTAAAATATTGTAGGGTCAAATTAAAAAAAGTGTGTGCACATCATGTCTTTGCAAATGCAGAGTCTTTTCAAGCACTTCTTTATAACAAAATAGAATAGTATTCTGAGAAGAATGTGAGTGTATATGTCTTGGGTTTATGTGTTAAGAAGGTCCATTGCATCTGTTTAATCAAAATGGCTGATAAAGGAAAAATCTTATTCCTGAAACAGCATGTGAAACAGCAGATGTCACTCCAGTCTTTATGTGGGCCAGGGAGGAATGTGCTCTTCTACAAGAATAACTCCTGTGTGCAATTATTGCTTATGTTTGATACAGTGTGTGTTAAGGAATAGATACCATGCATTACAGAATTTCTGAGATTAACCATGGATTGCTGCTTACCATACTAGAAAAACACTCTTTCTGGACTGTCGTCATTTGGATCTATGTATGTTGGCATGGAGTGGAACCAATTCTTGAAGAGATGTGGGCAATGAATACCTTTCTCTAATGCATGGCTTATATTTAAGACTGTGGGCTTATTTATTAATTGATAAAAACATACAATTGCATAGCTGAATTGTTCCAAGCAATTGTGTTAAGATTACATCATGGTTCTTAACTTCAGGATGAAGTTAATGTTTTAAGCAAACTAGAGCAAATTGAGCAGTTCACTTCAGTTTTCATAGTTTGGTCATATTTCGATAGGAACCCAGAATGCAGAGTTTAACTTTCTTTAAAGTAGTGCTGATTTAAATATACACAAATTGTAGGACTTTGTGTACTGCGTGCTGCAAAATATAGGCCAAAAATCTCATGGTAAGGTGGCAAAATTAGTTTTGTGCATCACAAGGAGTATCGTAAGTGTTCACAATCTCATAGGAGAGGCTATGAGTGATCAGTGTAATCTTGAAAATGCGTTTTCAATGTGTAGGTGGTCTGGTTGGTTTTACACACTGATGGGGATCTAAAGCCCACCTTGCTATTTACTCTAAAGATGCTAGAGTAGAAAGCAAGATACTTCATCCTTACAGATTGTTTTTAGTTGCTTAAAACTCTTACTTATGGGCATAGTCACTCAGGACTACGTCTGTCTGAATCTAGTGTCTGTAGAAGAAAGAAGATGGAGTTGTTCCTCCGTTGGGTTAAGTAATGAAAAAAATGTTTTGCAATTTCAAATTGTGCTTTACAGGAAAATAACTGTGATGTTTTGATTTTGAACTAAAATAACATCATAGCCCTATATTGTCCTACTTTTAGAAAATTAGACTCAATGAACCTATGTTGTTACAGAAGACAAAAGCTTAGGACTTGTAAATATCTTTGGCATTGCGTGAAAGTGTACGATGCACGTTAACCTGTAAGTTTAATCTTCTATCATGAGTTTCTCTCCTGCAGTCTGGATCTTAGTCATGTATAAATTCTGCTGTTTTAAAAGCTTTAAAGGCACATACAGATTCTACTCAAATAAGTGCACCATTTGAATTGTGTTACTAGGTCTTGATATTTTAAATAACTAATTTTTTCCCCTTCTACCTTTAAATTCTAATTTTTTCTTTTTAATCTTGTGATATTTTGAGAGGGATGAGAAGGGGAGTTCTTCCTTTTTTTTTTTCTTTTTTCTTTGTTTTCCCTTTTTTTCTCTTTTCTTTTTCAATCTTTTTTTTCTTTTTCAATCTTTTTTTTCTTTTTCAATCTTTTTTTTCTTTTTCAATCTTTTTTTTTCTTTTTCAATCTTTTTTTTTCTTTTTCAATCTTTTTTTTTTTTTTTCAATCTTTTTTTTTCTTTTTCAATCTTTTTTTTTCTTTTTCAATCTTTTTTTTTCTTTTAAATCCACATTATTAAGTGATTGAAAAGACCTGAAATTAAAATCTTTAAAACAGTTATAAGAAAATTAATTTGAGGCATTATGTGTGATTTTTCTGGGAGAAGGAAATGCCTTGAGTAATTCTTGACAGTTTCTTAGAGTGTCTGTGAGCAGTACCTGAAAATTTTGAGGATGTAATTGTTGAATATGAAATGCCTGCTCTGCAAGAGTGATGTTGACCTGAACTGAACTGTAAACAAGGCTTAACATTTCATTGAGCTTTGTTAGGAATAGTTCCACCTGGGAGAGCAGAGGTGATTTACATTTTGCTAAGAGACAGTTTGCCTGAAGCTTTTCATAGGGAAAGATAATTACTTTTTAACAGATTAATATTAAGCCTCACTTGAGCAGACTACTTCCAGTGTGCTTCTCATGTAATGTTTAATCTAAAATTGGTCTCAATTTTATACAGACATATTCTTTATAGCTGTCCCAGTTAAGCAAAATAGGATTGGTCCTACCCAGGAATCTGGTTGTCAGTACAAGTCCAGCTGAATGTGATGTTTGTAGCAGGCAAGCCACTTCTAAAGACACATCCAGAAGGTGAGACTCTGTGCTTCTGCCTCTTCCTGGCAGAATCCTCAAAGACAAGTTTATAGTATAGATATATATATAGAGAGAGTATAGATTGTGTTGAAAAAGTATCTCAACAGAAGGTTCTTCGTGTGGTGGATTTGAAGACTGTCATAGGTCTGGTTATTGTCAGAATATGGCAGGTTGTGTTCTTTGCGTAGGCCTTAATGGAGAATCTGGAGACTGCGTGAAAAGTGACTCTACCAAAAAGCTTCAGCCAGACAGTAGGTGCATGAACTGTCATGTTCTCAGGGTTTGCACAAACACTTAATGGTTTCTTTTGCCTTAAACTAGTTGCCAGGAGGATGCGTTATAGTATGTTCAGCTTATCTTACAAGAGTTGGAGTTGACGAGACTCTAGCCTATTAAGAACCTGGAATGTTTATTATTACATAGACCATCTGATGAGTTAAGCTATTTCTTTCCCTTTTTTAAATGGAAGGATTACAATGACTTGTAAAAAAACCCCAAAATCTGATTTCTGACACCCCCCCCCCCCCCCAAATTTTTAAAAAAGGGAAATGTTCTAAATTTGTGCCAGATCTTAAGAATGTCAAGGAGACTTTTGTTTCCTCTTTGCCCTAGAAGCATGGAAAATCATTTCCCTACCTCCATGTTGAGAATTTGTTCTGTTCCTCTGTATAGTTTTATAGGAGGCACAAAACAAAGTACAGACCGAAAAAATGGTCCCTGACCTCAAAGGATGTGACTGATGATGAGGCAAAGTAAGCACACTCTCAGACGAGGCACAATTATCTTTGTTCCCTACAGTGGCCTATAAGTGCTGAGGGAAGAACAGAAAGAACTCTACTGGATTGCTCTTTTACCTTCTAGTCATTAGCAATGTAAGGACTCTCTGGGTCAGACCACATCTGGATTGTCAGTCTTAACAGGCACTGTTAGGACTATTTCTCAGTTATGCCTCAGTTTGTGCTTCTTTAGGTATGTCCACTGTTATGAATATTCAAATTTGATACTCAGGAAATATTAAATATTGAAACTTTATTAACACGAATTCCCACACCAAACAAATACGCACCCCTAAACAGTGAACTATTTACAATTTACCGAAGTCCGAATACCCAGTCGGGAATCATTTACACAAAAGGCATAAAGGAAGACCCCTTCAAAGTGATTTAGGGAAGGAATAAAGAGCTGCAAATATCCAAGGGTGAGGAGCGGCAATCGCCGCTGCCAGCCACGAAATGGATTCCCTTTGCCCTGGGCAGGACTATTGGCAGGAAAACCAGAGACTCCAATACATTTAGTAGCCACATTTACTCACTGATCAGTGCTGAAATGATAAATGAGGAAGTTACAATTCCAATTTTATGCTCTCGATGCAACCACGAGGCAGAGAGGGTAGCCCAGCCTGAACATCCTGCCAAAAAATGAAAACAAAACCCGGGAGGGAGTCACGTGTCCCCCCGGGGCTAGCCTGCAGTACCCACCGGAGGAGGAGGAGCATAGCCCAGAAACCCCTCCAGATCAAAACCCCTTCAATTGCTCCTTGAGGCAAAATAGACCACTGACAGGAGAGAAATTTGAAACCCAGCCAAACAGACAGGGTATTAGCATCGCAAGCAAATGCTCAGGGCCCGTTTTGCCCCAGCAGGACATCCACATAACAAACAATTACTTTAAAATCTGACTCAACAGAAAGCAGGGGATCAAAGCAAGCAAGTGCTCAACTGAAATTTCAGCTCCCCAGAGGACTATGTTTTGGTCTGGTCATTGCTTTCACTAGTCCTGACTAACACCAGTACCTAAAAGCCTTGGTGAAATGACTGAAATGGCAGGGTGAGATACAGAAGTGTTAGTAAAGACTGCCTCTGAGTCCCCTGGTTCATGCTTTAGTGAGAGATTTTAAGTCTTTGCTTTGGTCATAAGACTCATGAGATCATAGAAGTCACTTTCATCCTTGCTGGGGAGAGGAGGTATAAATTTCAGATCTAAACAGATTTATTTGGTTCCTGATGCCTAAATGGTTGCATTGCTCTGAGTCAACTAAGTGGTTATAGGGATGCAAAACACAGAATAATACCCACAATTGCAATGCACAGTGTAGGCTGGACAAACCACCCATGATGGAGCACTGTTCTTTGCAGCAGCAGCTGCCTTGAATTATTCAGAATGCAAGTGCTAGTAGTAAGAGACCACAAAGTGGATTTAACAGATCTTTGAACATACAATGGGGATTTCGCTTTGGACTTATTTCCTGTTGTGATATTAAATACAGTAAAATGAGCCCTTTTTGCCTTTTTTTAAACAAGGGTAAAGTTAGGAGAGACCTTCTTGAGTATAGTTGGTATTCTACTGATCAGGGCACTCACTTCAGTATTTAGTTAAAATCCTTGTGCTGTGTCCTAACTGCCAGGCTAAGTCTACTGAAAGGAAAAATAATCCATGTATATTTCCTGGGTTTACTTTTAAAAGGCAAACAAAAATAGTTTATCAGTTGGAACTGTCTGCTTATAAAATAAAGAGCACAGTCAGGCATATTTAATTCCTTTGGTAATCTTTACAACAGAGCAAGCGCAGGGAGATGCAGACTCATTTAAGATGCTGTAGTTCACACTGGTGAGAGGAAGTGGTATTTGATCCTTTGTTTCATGAGTTCTAAACTCATGTCTTGTCTAAAGAGGGCCTGAGATTTTCTTCTTTACATCCGTATCTTTATAGATTAGGAAGTAAATGTTCAGTTGATCTGGGAATTTGGAATTTTGCATATCTGTAACACAGCTGTCCTATACCTGTGTGTGAAGTTAATACTGAAGTTCATACTGTGTTAGAGGTTGAAACCTTTGAGAGGCCCTTGATAGAAAGGATGAGAAGCTCCATTCTTCTAGAATTTGCTGGAGTTTTTGTTTGGTTTGTTGGTTGGTTTGGTTGGTTGCATTTGTTTGTTTGGTTTTTTTGGGTGGGGTGGTTTTTTTTGGGGGGGGAGGGGTTTGGTGGGGTTTTTGGGGTATATTTTTGTTTGAGTTTGTTGTCTTTTTTTCCTAATTGCTAGAGAAACTATAAAAGAGAGGAAATCAGTGTCATTTGCTGAATTTTTGTCTGGAGTAACTATGCAAAGCAAAGATCTGCTGCTCTGCTTTTGCAGCTTTTCTTCCCTCTGCTATTTGTATGCTTTAACACTTTGATCAGCTGCAGGTGGGCGCTAAGTGAGGGACACAGAAAGTGGCAGGTGTCCAACCCCTCCAAATGCAGTCTTATTTTAGCAAAATAAGTAAGTTTGGTTGCAGTGATAAGACAAAGTCATCAGTTACTCTGACTTGCTGCAATATTGTCATGGGAGTGTAATCAGGCTGCTGTAGTAGGACAGGCACCTTACTCCCAATCTTTCAGTTTCACTTGCACAAAAGGCTTGCAAAATTTGGAATAGTGATAAAGTTGAGTTGCAAATATACATTTTATGTTTCCCTTGGAAATGGGCATATTTATGTTCTTGAAGAAGGGAGCCAGAGCAGACAGCGATAGGGGAAAGTGTAAAGTCAATATTAAGTGGACAGTAATGTGCTCTATAATGATCTGCACTGAGCCATTAGCTGAGTGGTATGCTGTGCTCTAAGGAAGAGCTAGCCTGGCTCAACAAAGGAGCTCAAGCTGAAAGTTTTTTTCACATTGAAAGTGTTTATTTGGATCTATATTTATAACCACTTTCTTTAATAAATGCTGATGTTTAGGAGATAGTGTTATGCCGTATGTTCCAACATATCTAGTATCAAACAATTCCTGATGGCTGAAAAGCATTTTATGAAATATCTAGCTTTCTTCTCTTGTTTTTTAACTTTTCAGTGGGTAAAATCAATATATTAAGTCTTGCACAGTGTATCCAGATGCTGCTGTTCTCCTGAGGTCTGTCTATAAAAACATTATTCTGTTGTGGTTTTGAAAACAGAAAAACTAGAGACCTGGGTTGGATTGTATTTTCTACCAGTGTGTCCAAGATGAATGGAAATAGCTCTTTCCACAGTGACTGAGTAGAGTGCAAATGCTTTATTTTTTTTTTTCACATGATCAAGCTAATGTATTGTTTTGGGATGCCAGGCACTATTTCAGTTTGTACAGTAGATTTCATATTAAAACTACTGTCTAATGGGTTAAACTTTTCTCTTTAAATGCAATATACAAAGCAACTTGCAATGAACATATAATTTCCCCCTCCATATCGGACCATGATTCTGTCTCAGGATTTCTATTTTTAAGACGAAATTTTAATTTTAAGACAAATTTTTTTAAGACAAAATTTCACTTTCCTTGTGCAAGCTTGAAAATGTTCTGATACAAATATTTTCTTTTCTAATGTATTTGCTAGATGCACCTATTGGTCTGTCTTAATTTTGATGGTGAAGTATGAGGGGAAATACTTTCGCAAGTGATCTCCAGCAGCAAAAAGCCAGGGACGTGGTGTGTGTACCTGGAGAAATTGAGAAGCTGATTTCTTTAATGTTTGCCTCTTGGTACTTGAATTGCACCAGCCAGGAGTGTCACGAGATTCAGAATACTGAGTTACATGAGTGTTCAGTGCTCTTGTCATGTGAAGGATAATCATAGCCTTGCAGCAGTGCCATATAACATGTCTCACCCCTATGGCATCAGCATGGCTTGAGCAAATCCCCTCCCTGTAACCCAGCATTTGTTCTCTGTTTTAAAATAGGTCTTTATGTACTAGAAAACATGTAGGGTCACTTCAATAGGGGCTTGTGACTGTGGTTCAGTGCTTAAATTTGCGTATTTATTACAAAGGAAATAGATGGTCATGAGCTACAGGCCCTGTTGAGACATCTTGTGTTATCTTGACCTCATGTATTTCAGAGGTAAAGTGACTATGACTTCATAATCAGCTGCCATAGCCAAAGGGACCTGATCTGAGAAAGGTGCCAAGCATTAACTTCTTAAATGGCAGTGTTGAGATTTTTGCAGTAGTCACACACTGTTTCATAGCAAAAAATCACAAGTCATCTCTGACCATTGTCATCCCGTGATAGGTTTGTGGCTTTCTAACTGCTTCACACCTACTCACAACTCCCTGTTGCTGTGACTCAACAGTAGGAGTGATTCTGCACTTCTGTGGCTGGCCTACAGCTATGCTATTTGTTATATTTTTATCAATTCACATCTAGGCAGACCTCTTCTGATATATTTTGATTACTTGCTGTGAGCTCTGAAAGGAATGAGCTAGTGAAGGTCTGCACAGGCTAGTGCTTGTTCTGAGCTTACTATGACATACTGAAAGAATTGGGGCTGTTCAGTCTGGAGAAGAGGAGGCTCCAAAGCGACCTTATTGTGGCCTTCCAGTATCTGAAGGGGGTCTACAAAAAAGCTGGGGAGGGACTTTTTAGGTTATCAGGTAGTGACAGGACTAGGGGGAATGGAGCAAAGCTGGAGGTGGGTAGATTCAGACTGGACGTGAGGAGGAAGTTCTTCACCATTAGAGTGGTAAGACCCTGGAATGGGTTGCCCAGGGAGGTGGTTGAGGCCCCATCCCCGGAGATATTTAAGGACAGGCTGGATGAGGTTCTAGCCATCCTGATCTAGGGTACGGTGTCCCTGCCCATGACAGGGGGATTGGAACTAGATGATCCTTGTGGTCCCTTCCAACCCTGACTGATTCTATGATTCTTGACTGTGAGACATCGGTTAAGTGGTCAGTGGGCTCCCTACGTACTCTGCCTGCTGCAGGCTGTCCTTGATGATCTCTTACAGTTAGATGTATCAGACAACAGATAGTTTCCCCTGAAAAATAATCACTCTTGCTCTCCAATTTCTTGCATGTCTTCTCTGTATGCATTTCTTATTTTCCAGCTATCCCAGGGTATCTTCTCTGTGAAGCTGATGCAGTGGTTGGATGTCTTCTCTATTGGTGTATTGCGTCAGCAATTTTTTGTTAAATAAAAAGAGGTATCTTTACATATTACCTGAATATGTCATTTCCCCAGGTTGGTCAATTGGCTATGGGAATCTTAAGGGCAGAATTGACAGAGGTAAATTATTCAACCAGCTCTCAGAATTCAATGCTATCGTGTATAATCTGCTTGCTAAAAGAGAACATTCTGGGCAATACAATGTATTTCTGTACTGAAGTAGTCTTGTAATAAAAATATGGGTGTTTTGCACAAAGAAAAAGAGAAAAAGCAAAACAAAATCCAAAGTCCTTTTTGTTGTTGTTTTAATAGCACAGAGCAAATGAGTGCTTAACATGATATACAGATAAGATTAAGGCAATCATTAACTAGACTAGTTTCCCTGCAGGAACTTGATTGAATCTCTTTCAGACTGTTGCTTTGTGATTTTTTTTTTTTCCTTTCCAGCGTGTTTTAGATTTAAATACAATTAAATGTTACTTGATTACCCAAGGATTTGATGAAAACAGGATTACTGCAGAGTTTTTGAGGAAAAAGAATTGATGTTCTGTAATTTGAGAGTTTAGACACTTGAAATGGGCTCATTAAAGGTTACTCAATGAGTATTGTGTGGCTGCCTTAAGTTATTACATAGCAATTACAAGGATTTCTTTTTTTTTTTTTTAAGATATTTCATAGGTATATCTAAAGCTAATGTAAAAATCTTAATATAATTCTAATTAGAAGTCAAGCAAGAAACTTGTGGGGAACAGGACTGTGCAGGAATAGAAGGAAAAATCTGAGACACAATTGTCCTAGTTTTGCCTCTCATAGGACTCCTTAGTGTGCTTGGTCTAGTAGTTGATCAACAGCTTTCTACACTTAACCAGACACAGCGAGGACGGGTTCTTTTTGCTGAAGACAATTTACCAAAATAATTTGTGCCACAGTCTATCCCTAGCTTTTTGTGTTTTTCCATCTCAAAATGGCAAATAAAAGGAGCAAGCACTGTCTTCCAAACACAAAAGACATTCTGGCTACTATGCACGGAGACCCCAAAATCTTTGGCTTAGATCCCTACAAACACAAAAAATCGTGAGCGCTCACATAACGAATTACCAGGATTTCTGGCCCATTGACTTGCTTTAGAAATGGCTATTGAATAGTCTTCAGTCTATTCCTTACAACTGGTTTCCTGTGTTGCTTCTGCTTTCTATTCAGATTAAACTTTACAAGTAAAATTTTCCAGAATACTCCTCTTTGTCAGCGACTCTGTGAATTTAGACACACAATTTTAAATCCTGCAGTTTCTTGTCTAAAGTGACTTAAGGTCCAGCAGTTCCTATCCTGAATCCAAAGTCAATGTCCTCCTTTCCCTCCTTGCATTATTCTGCCTTTGCAAAAGACATTCAGAAGTATAGAAAGCCTGAAAATTTTGTTAGAGCTCTCTGAAGATCTGATTCTCATCATCCCAGGAGTGGATTGACTATTATTAGTCCAAGCCTGTTGTACTGATCTTTGTGTCCCTTGATCTTTTTAGAGAACTGCTTCAAGTGATGTTCAGTCTTTCCAGATTCTCAGACACCCATCGTGCATGTGTACTGTTGCTTCTAGGAAGGCTGCCTCTCAGCCATTGTAGTGACAAATGAAGTAGAGAGTTGCTGAAAAAGTCTGATATAAAGGGCAATATCATGCAGAAGGTTTTCATTTTATATATAGTAACATTTGAGACAGTAAGACTTTTCACTATTGCAACTCTAAAGTATGGACCACCAGAAGGTCTCTGAATATAGGAGTGCTTTGAGAGTTAGGACAGAGGATGAACACTGAGTCTCCAAGACCTGTATCAGGAAACTGGGATATTTGTGAGTTTGGATGAGATATCTTACTATTCTTTAAGAAAAAAAAATTTAAAAACCAACCAAAAAAACCCAAAACCCACAAAAATCCCATAGTTGCTCTACTCTGAGGTTGTAACAACAAGAACAACAATGACGACGACTACAAAAACAACTACTCTAAGAGCAACAGTAAAGTTCCAAGTTAACTTTTGCCAAGGAGATGGCAAAGTAGTAATAAATTAATTAATTCAGGTTCTTTTAGGTTAGGAGAGTGTTATGGAGGGGTAATTAATGCAGAATTCTATTTTCTGAAATTTAATATTGTTTATTAATATTCAATATTCAGAACTCTTGCCACCTCTACCATTAATTTTAATAATAATTGGTTCTTTGCATTGGTTATGGAAACTTTATACAGATAATAACAGGATCTAGAAATAACTAGTAATAATATGCAACATTAATTGAACTAGACTGAACTGGAAGAGAAGGTTCCTGCGATCAATACACCACTTGCCCACTAGATGGGCTCAAGGAGTTCTTTTCTGCTTGTGGCAGAAGGCAATGGTGAATTACAAGAGATTTAAGTATTTACTCACAAATATTAATCTCCCGACTGGCAGGGCTGGCTACAGCTTCAGACAGTACCCGAATGCTTTCAGGGAATTCCGTTACTGTCTTGTCATCCGCTAGGACTTCTGATTCTTCCCAGGGTTCTGGGGAAAGGAGACAGACAATCTCTGACCTGGTCCTGATCTCTCTGGATGATCTGTGTATCTCCAGGACTTCCTGTCCTTCAGGCAGCTTTCAGGTGTAGGCAGGATGTCTTGCAATGTGCAGTCTCAGCACGATGTCATGCTGGCTATGTAGGATGATTGTGTGGAGGCATTTAAAGCCTGTTCCTGCTAAACTCTTGGTAGGCAGTTTCCAGACAGTTCAGGATATAATAAAGCAGTAACAAGCAGGGATACAATGCCAGAGCACAGATACAATGGCAGAGCACGTTGTGTTACCTGCACATCTCCTTTTATCAATACAGCCCGAGACTAATGGGCCTTTGGACACAGAACAGCCAATCAGAATGGCACTTTGCCAAACTTGACCATATTAGGTAAAGCCATAGGATTGCTTTACCCAACTTTGGGCAGACCACAGGCCTTGCACAAGGCATATACAAGCTGAGTGTGTGTACCTTGTTTACCACAGGCTGCAAATGGCCAGGGTCCTTAGACTCAGTGTCTCCAGGTTCTTTGTCCTCTTTCCTGCAGTTGCTTCTCCCCAGAACAGAAGAGGGGGAGCAGAAAAACATGTCTGGGCAAACCAGGACATGTATAAGCCTATTTTGGCCTTCTTAGGCCTACCATGACAGTTCTCTCTCAAGCAGTTAGAATGCTTTACTTTAGCCTTGTTTCATCTTATCCTGTTATTTTCACACCACCAGCCAAATCCGTTCCTGTGAAGTCAGCCATTGGAATGACCTTCCTAATTTTTATGTTTTAATATGCTTTCATAAATGTATGTATATGAATGGGGTTTGCTTGGAGCTCTAGTCAAGAGGAGCAACCATCACAAAGTGTTAATCTCAAACTGAGTCCAAATCATCTCTACAGAAGTACAGTGGAAAACCAAATAAGAACTGTTTTGTTAAACTGTTCAAAAATGCTATATTATTTTTGACATATTTGGATCATAAATAAGGCCTCACTTTTCCTTTATATGCATGCTTTTGCAGCTAATAGAATTATAGTGAGGATATTATATGTGCAATTGAAGGCAAATGCAGGCAGCACACAGCAAAAAAATCTCTCCCATAACTATAGTTTTGGGATAATCTAACTGTAATTTCTGTTAAGATTCTCTTTTATGCCCATTCACTGATCTTTAGTATCCTCTGAGAGGACTGAATGTGCATAAACACATGCAATTCCACCTTTTTTGTAGCAGGAGTTTGTCTGGCTAATTCCTTGTAGATGATGCTGTAAGTGTACACTCTTGTCTAGGGAGGCTAGAGTATTCCTCCACTGCAGTGTAAAATGATCAGATATAATGATTTAACTTAGCAGATATGCATGCAAAATGTAACTCCTGATATTNGCCTTAAACCAGCACAGTCCTGAAGCAGTGGAAATGGTATACCTGCACTTCCTGCAAAAACCTTTGTGAGCTTGGCTGCTTCCTGCAGTTACAAACACTTGGAGATTCATATGTACTGATTTCAGTATAGAGAATCTTGAAAATATAAATCTGGCAGTTTCCAAACAGGTGAAAAGCTGTAAATATAAACCTTATCTTTTGGTTTACTTTCTTTTAAGTGCAGTGGGGGAAGCACATTGGAGGGGGTTTAAAGATTCGACATGACTAACATCAATTTAAAAATGTGGCTTAGATTAGTGTATGTCCTAGAGAACCCAAGTGGGGAGGCATGATGAATTTCATCCTAGAAATGTATAAGGAGCCTATTTTCTTTTTCCACTAATGTGTTTCCGTGGCACAGCTGGTCATGTCTGTTAGTTCTGTAGTTATTGTGAGATGGTTGTTCGTTTAGTTTTGGGTTGGTTGTTTTGTTGTTTGTTTTTTTCCTCCCTCCCAGCCCTCACACTTTCCAACTTTGCTGTGTCCATCCCAGTTTGGGGAATTGAACAAGTAACCTTTCTTCCTTCCTGTGGGCGGTGAGTGTAATTCTTCCTGGAAATGTGAGACATAGGAACAGTATATTCTCCATTGCAGTGTTGTATAAATAATGGACTCCTGAGACCTCTGCCATGTCTGCAGTGAGAGGACCAGTTGGCTGACATGCAGCCAAAGCAGTAACTGCAAAGTATGTGGGCAGAAGAGAAACCCTGCTGCTTTGGAGGAGATGGCAAATGCTCTTGTTTTCCTGATGCCGTCAGACAAGATCTCTGTTATTGTTAGGACCTCATCAATTAATAGGCACATGCTAATTTATTTGGCAGCTAACAAAGTAGATTGTCTTATAGTCTTTCACTTTTTCTTCTCAGCATGAGAAAATGAAAAATAGAAGTGCGAAGAAAAGCCAGATCTTAGTAGCTGACCACTGTCAATCCTTGCTGATTTTCCACATCATCTCTGTGGCGGAAGTAGAAAGCAAAACACAAGGCAGATACCACACTGATCTGGGTTTGGTTCCTTTGGTTTTTTTCTCTTTTGAGAGAGAAGGTGCTAGCCGTCAAAGGCATAAATGGGTCATGTAGCTGCTGCATCTTAAAAATCGAATCATTGGCAGACTTCCCCGCCTACAATGTAGCGCGCTGAATTTCAATGAAAATCATCCAAATGTACAGAGCTTGTCAGCAGTTCAGAATGCTGCAATATAAAATGCTGCAGCATACATTTCTAGGCAACTTCCATGCCTTTTGATTTGCTTTTTCATAAATCTTTTCTCAATCAAATTACTTTATATTTTCAGACAAATATCTACATTCTGAAGTGAGAAGCATTAATAATAGTCCTTATTTCCTCTGCCATATCCATACAGGGAATGATAGTTTCTTAAAAACTATAAAACACATTCTTCTGAAAGCAGTGGATCTGAAAGGCAAAGAAGCCATCCAAAATCAATGGATTTGAAAGAGTGGAAGGAAACAGCCTCTTGTCACAATTTCGCTTTACCAGATGGATATGAAGACTAACTTGCTTATACTGTTGAGAATTCTTTTTTCCCTTTGGATATTTTTTCTGTAGTGCTTTTATGTGCCAAAACTACCACAGATGTGAGATAGCAATGTAGGATTATTGGATTATTGCTGGTTAAGTACTGCTCTGTTGAAGCTGGCATTTTTCCCCATGCTAGTTAGCCATTATTTAATTTCAACCATGTTACACTCCTGTCCTAGTACAGTGCCAGGCAATGTACATAAACATACTACAAAGTACACATGTCCAAGGCTGTCTCATCACCTGAACTGGGATGAAATCTCTAGAGCCTCTCCTGATTCTCCATTGGTGTCTGCCTTTAGCATGAAGTGCGGGTGGAACAAAATAAGCATCAAGCCTTTTTATTTCTGCATTCTTCCCACCAGCCTCAGATATTTTGGTTGTTTATCCACGAATCTTATAGTAATCTTATCTAAATTGCTAGCATTATTAGTAAATTGTATAAGGTGGAGGAATAGATGATGGGTGCCTATGGCTGCCAGTGGAGTATTGGGCTACATATGTCATTTACTGCTGAAAGAGGAAAAAGAGGTTTGATTCACATAGGTGAATTTCTGTCTGGAAGGTACATATCCTTTTCACAGAGAGGAATCTCTCTCTAGAAGGACTAGAACCATATCAGTAAGTTCCCCTAAAACCTTGCCACTTATGTCTGGTAGCACACAGCAGGTTCTCACCTTTCCTGTTGCTGGATAGCACAGCAGCATCTCAGAAGAAGATAGGTGTCTTCTCTCCATTGACAATACGTCACGCACAAGTGATATTAATGTAAGTTCAGTTCTGTGTCTCAGCTTAAACTCAGTGACAAAACTAAAGGATAAGCTTTAGAGGAGCTGCTGGCTGTGATTTGGCAAGCTCATTTATGAGGTTGCTCAGGAATGGAAATCTTGATAGTGGTCAGCAACTGGTCTCTGTGACTGGTCCATCTACGAGAACTGCAAACAGAAGGGAAAGGTTCTTCTCTGAATGCTGGAATCACACACATTTAGTTACTGTACAGAGTATCTGTCTGCCTTTGACATTTTTTCTGATCACTGCAGACAAATTATTCATCATACATTTTTACATTAGTTAGCACTTGCTTGTGTCAAGTTTGCCTATGGTAAGAAATGTCTAATATCAATGAACTGTGGGGTCATATTCTCTAAATGCTAGTGTTTTCTTGTGTAATACCTAAAGGGGGTGCTAATCACATTTCAATTTAAATTAATCTCAGTTATGTTTGTTTTGAAAACATTAGCTGTCCTGTCTTTTGTTCTTCCCAGTGGTTAATTTTCCCATATTTGTCCTTGGTGGCTAGTTGTTTAACTGGCAGCTGGGTTCATTTAAGTTGATAGAAGACCTAACTCTGAAGGAAAGTATGTTATCAAAATGCATAGACCTATCTTATTAGATGAAAGCATCTCTTCAAAGAGTGGCTATAGCCAGTTGCCGTTTCTTCCCTGAAGGCTCATGTGGTATTTCCTGAGTCATGTAATTGTGAATGGAGAGGCAAAAGAAAATGGTTTCTCCTAATTGTAAGTGCTGAACGCTCTCTTGCTTCTCATGCTGAAATCACTGTATTGTGTTGTTTTCAAATATCATTGGAATAGGCAGTATGAAACAGTGCATGTTGTGAAGTATATGAAATCCTCTTTTTATCCTCCCCCTAACTGAATCCACTCTGTTTTATTTCTGGCTATGCCTGCAGCTGAAGTCATGTGGTAGTACATCTGCTTTACGCCAACAGGACAATTTTACATAATTCTTTATGTGCAGCCACAATGTCAGCTGCTAATCCGAGCTAATCCAGCACTTTCCTGAAGAGCTGCATTAACAAATGTTACTTTGGCATTTTCAGCTCAACTCTTAAGGGCTAGTGGTCCACTGGACAACACGTGCTGCACAGAGCTTGGAGGAGGTCAATCCAGGGTGTGCAGAGCCATCAGTCTCTGTTCATCTCTGGTGATCACAGCCCTGCAGGGCAAGGCTGCAGCAGAATGCCATAGGCTGTGCTGCTGGATTTGCTCCCCAGCCCTCTGCCTGCAGAGGCAACAGCAACACACCAAGGTTTTGGGTTGGTTAGAGGCAGCACTGAAAGCAAAGAGCTGATGTGCCAAGACAGTAACTTCTGCATCAGTGGTTTCTAAAGCAATTCCTGATGAGTGTATATCTGGGGACGTGCAGATTGTGGTATGTGTCCTCACATGTCTGCATGGCCAGATGCAACACCTATCCAGAATCCTACTTGTTTCCCTAAGGCGAGCAAGGGGGTCACAGTAATTTGCGCAAATTGAAAGAGTATAGTCTGGGGAGGAGTGTGCAGGTTGTGAGGATTTTTGTTTGCTTTTAGTTTTTTCCATACCTATGCTGTCAGGAGACTTCTGCTAGCATTTGGGGAAAGGAAGCTCTCCTACCTGGCAGTAAACACCTGAACATATGCTCCTTGAGTGGAGCCAGTGAAATCTGAGAGTTCAGGCTGTACTCCCACAGAAACCACGTAATTTCAGGCTGCTGCTTCACAGCCCTTTCTTACTGATATGAATCTTAGCATCTCTTTGAAAATTACAGGCTTAAAGCCATTTTATTTCTTAATTTATGCCAACCCAATTTTTCTTTTCTACTCAAGTATTTTTATGGCCCTACTTACCTGAGATAGACTCTGTATATTTTGCCCCAACTGGAAATTTGGAAGGAAAAAAAAAAAAAAAGCG
>WBNM01034530.1:0-49401 GCA_013399055.1 Ramphastos sulfuratus | reverse complement strand
AACTTTTTTTTTTTTTTTTTTGCAAATAGAGATGTTTAGCTCTGCGTTTTTTGCTCAAACTGTTCTCAGGACAGTCTCCAGAGTCAAGAGAACACAGCCTGGCATAAAGCCATACCATGGATATGGATGTGCAGAAGGAATTACTACCCTGCACTATCTGTTATCAAGAGCAACTCCAGGTCAAGTTCGTGCATTTTGAAAAGAATTTGGTGCACAGCCATAGGGATCTTCTGAAGGTGTCTTCTATCCTGGTAGCCACGTCCTGTGGATCAAGATTAGATAGAATATCCCTAAGTGTTTTCTTGGTGCTATCCTTAGATCCATGTTGTGGTATGCCTTAGCATGTGGGAAATAATTTCAGAAACCCTTAGACAGAGAGCATGTGCTCTGTTTAATGCTTAAATACTGTTTGTACAGCCATACTGATTTTAGTAGGGCTGCTTAATACCACACGCCATGAAAATGTGACATCATCTTCTCAGTTTTCTCCATGCTGTGCTGGCCAGAAGAGCAGCTAAGGCATTTGCAGATGCAAAAATATGCTTCTTGGACTTTTCCCTGTGGGAAACCATTGCTACACAAAGGAATGATTTAAACAGCTGCAGTTTGTCTTGCCAACACATTTTCTTTACTCTGAGCTGCAAAAGAACCTTTTGGCCAAAGTTACTCTCAGCTGTTAAAATCAGATGCTGCAATATTTGTCTCTGCAGGTGTTGGGCATTTGTTGAAAGAGACAGAGATGATTGGGAAATGGAGGGATATTTTGAAAAGAAAATATTTTCTGCCAAAAATTCACTAATTTGAATTTAAAAGGAAAAAGAAAGTGTAATTCACCTAGAAACCAACATAAAATTTACAGCAGGTGGCATGGGAAACCACAATAGCATTTGACCCAGAAATATTTGTTGTTTGCTTGGTTTTGTTGTGTTTGGGGTTTTTTAAATTACTATTATTTTTACTCTTCACTTAAGTACCACTTTCACCTCATCTCCCCAGGCATAATCTTCCTTGTCCTGCTTTACTTCCTATTACTTATGATTGTACCAACACTGCACCTGTCAGCAATGAAATTCAGCTCAAACATAAGCATAAGAACCAGTGGCAGCACTTGTAAGTTTTGAAATCACTAGACTTTGTTTCATACATGTCTAAACAATGTGTTGTCATTTGCTTTTTGGTTTGGAAATTTTTTTAACAGGAAAATTAAAGTTCTTAAGGAAACACTTCTTAGGGAAAAATGCTCAAAATACTCAATTTCTTTAGTGTGAAAATAAATTTAATATGGCTAGATATTCAAGTAAGTAGAGAGATGTTATAGAAAGCAATACCCACGGGGGAAGGGAGGGTGGGGGTGGTGGGGAAATATCTGCAAGAATACTCTATAAGAGATAGGCCACAAGCCAGATTATACCAGACCCAAGAGGTTTGGGGATTTTGTGTTGTCTTTTAAGTGTTCAGCTCTGAATGAAGTTCTACCAGCCACTTCTCACTGAAGGTTTCCTCCTTTACCTTTCTGATTATTTTATTTTTTCCTTGCCTTAGTTATTGACATCATCTATGTTTGTGTAACTTACTGATAGCAAGTATCATACAACCATTTACTTGTACATTTCCATCGTATTTAATTCTTGTAACTTACATGATACGTTAATTTTGAGCTCTTCCTGAATCATTAACTTTATAGAAAGCTGCTTGTATCAGAATGTTATACAATAAACTGGATTTTTAATTCTAGAGATTTTTTGCAGGACAGTGACAGTTGTTCAGGGCACTTTTGATGAGATATGTTTGTTACAGGGCTTGTATGGTCTTGTGTTTTCTTTGTTTTTCGTATTCACCGTTCCTTGTGACACTTTATTGAGTAAATTCACTTGTGTTACTTACATTCCTTTTGAGGAAACCAGTTTAAGGCTGTGCTGGCTCAGATTGCAAACTTGATCAGCAGAAGGCTCAGGGAAAAATAGGAGAACAAATGTTCTGCTTAGTGCTCTGTCACAATTTTTTTAAAAACAAAACCAAAATATAGTCTTTAGCCCTGTCACCCTCATTTTGCACTTTGTCTACTTTCAAGTTATTGTCTGTATTTCAAAGGATTTGTGGAGATAATTTTAGAATTGTTGAAGTGTTTCTTACATCTCAGGGTATTCAGAGCTTCAGGACTTTGTCTTAGGCAAGACATGCTCAACTGAGCATTTGCAGGCAGTACTGTGCAGGGGACAGCAAGAGGTAAAAATACATCTTAAAGACTTTTTTTTTTTAATATATCTCTAACATCATGGTTAGTTGTTTTGAACAGTTAAATAAGACATGAAAATTAAAAAAAAATTAGATAGCAATGATATTTTTTATGTATGTTACTCCTTTAATGGTGAGCTCAATTCTCAGCAGCCATTGTCACTTTTAAAACTTCGCAGAAACACATTCTGTGTTGGCCCATGAGTAGAAGGTGGATTTTGATCAGGCTACCTTCACTCCAATTTCTGCACAATTTCAACACATCTGCAAACCAGACTCAGTTAAGATTGTACCTTTTTTGGTAGAGATGACTGAAAGAAGATAGCCCTGAACCAGTTCAATTTCTTCCTCTGATCTACAGTTCCTTTTAACTACACTTTGTCTGTCTTGTCTGCTGAGGCTGTAAGCTTGTCTGGGGCAGTGACGGGCTTTACGTGTCTGTACCAGAGGGCTGCTGACCTCACTAGGACCCTTGAGATGCTGCTGTGACACAAGATCTGTTGGTGCAGAGGATTTGATGTGCAGGGAGAACATCTGGCTGGGACCTAATGCATAAGAAGTCAGTCTTTCCTGCAGTAAACTGCTAGTGACTGAAGTTGAACTGAGTGTTGTTTTTTGGTTTTTTTTTTTAGTTCTCCTGATTGTCTTTAAACAGAAATATTTTAAATCAATCATAAGCAAGTATTTTGAATAAGGCACCAAGATACTTTGGTAGACTTCTCTTGCTCCCTAGATTGTTTTTCCTGGCTTACTTTTATTTTTGAACATAATCAGGGCTATTCTGGAGTAATTCCACAATCCAGTAATATTCAATCTGTAATATCCACTTACTATCAACTGTGCCCCTAATCTTGGTCAAGTCTTTGCTCCCTCAAGTAGCTGCCAGCTTTTATAGTGGTCTGTACTATCAAGTCCTTACTCTTCACTTTCTGTGGTTTTAAATGAGGTCACTATGGAGCAGAGCACTATCACAGGTCTGTGGCTTGAATTCTCACTGTGTCATCACATCCACTCCAGCAACTCTGCTTTGCAGCTTGTGGGGGGGTTTGTGTTCATTTTCAGCTTTGATTTCCTGTCCTCTCCACCCTCCTCTGGTCTCAGCCCTTTCACCCTTTCCAGCTGTCTGACTTCCCATTTCTTCTAGGGTGTGTTCAGGCATTTAAAACCTAATTATATTTTAGTTTCAGGATGAATAGACTTTTTCTCTTTTCATCTTAAGCCCAGCAAGAGAGTAAATATGGGTTGTCTTCTGAGGATAAGACTGTAAGGATTGCCCCCCAAAAAAGCAGCAGTTCATTAAATTTTATATTTATGCTTAGTTTCACCTCATATTCTAATTTGATCCAAGAAACAGAAATGCGCTTTGAACACTGAAAACATTTTAAGGTAAGTGTTTAAGGCTGAATTACAGGATGATAGCTGCTGTTTCTTCAAATTAACTTTTCAACATGTGTTTTCATGGAGTTTATAAAATGGACTTTAGGCTGCAGAGCATCAAAAGCAGTTAATAAAATGTCATCAGCTAGATTTATTTTTGCTTATACAGTAAAATCAAAGTAGATAAGGTTTCTTAAAGGTATTTTGCTCATGGTTGCATACTGTTGTTTTGATACCCAAGATTACCCTTAGTGTGGTGGTATTTGTGGATATGTGTTTTAAAATCTAATCATCCCTCCACAAATGAGTAAAAGAACCATTCTGTTCCTTTTAACAGATTTTACATGGAAAGCCTACTGTGCTGTAAGTGGAACTTACAGATGCCTGTATCTCAGTTAATACTTAGCAAATTAAATTAGAGCTGCTTGTAGAAAAGTTTGCTAAACTATTTCTGATGTACCAAACAACAAACAAAAAACTCACAAACAAACAAACAACTCTTTACAGTTTCAATGAATGAAAACTGAAGAAGGGGAGTGATTTTGCCAGTGCTAGACAAGATTCTCTAGCTATCTCTGGGAGAAACATAACTATCCACTAGTGCTGTGAATCAGAGGCATCAAATTTAGCAGACTGGGAGGACCTTTTAGTTATTGCCTTCCTATAAATTACTATCCAGGGCTTGCACGTCTACTCTCAGCTTTTCAAATGTCTTTGTATGCATCAGCCTATGCAGACTTTTTAGATTCTTTTGGATAGACTGCCCAAAAAATTCAACTGACAGCATACATGCTGCCTTCTGGGACTGTCAGGGCTGAGCAAAGGTTTTTGCACATGTCACTCCCGGTGACACGGTGTCATGGTGCTCAGTTGTGGAGTGGAAAGCAGAAGGCTGATTGTTTCTTCAGTGTTTCTCCTACAAAAGTCATGGAGGAGAGAGAGCCCAGTTGGAACCCCAGGGGTAAAAAATGTGCAGCTGAAGAGGTATGAAACAAGTGAAAGAAGGGGAAGGACTGAAAACAGGCTGATGGAGCAGAAGTAAAATGGGAGGAGAACAAGCAATTGGGTTGGTGCTGTGGCATGCAGAAAGGAGTGAGGAGAGCTCAGAGAAGCTGGGAAGAAGAGAACAGATGTGCAGGGTCCACTGGAGTAGGAGCAATATGGATGGAGCTATGGTCTGGTAGGTGGGGAAAAAAAGACAGTTCAAGGCTGGGACTCTCCCTGGAAAGATTCCCTCCAACACTGTTTTAACCAAGACAATAACTGAGCCCTAATACCTGAGCTGCTACTTTTGACTTTATTCAAGCAGCTGTGCAGCCTATTGGGCAAAAGAGCTCCCCACTGCTTGGTCAAACTCGTTACTGCATTAGGTGCAGTTTTTGCATGGCCAGCAGTGATCTCGGAATAGATCTCAAATGTGTAAGAATCAGCATAGTGCCACATAATGATTTAGTTTGATTTCCCTTCTGCTATCTTGGGTGATGTTTCGGGGGACATTGTTTTGTTGGTTGTGTTAGTTTTGTTTTCTATTTTGGGGGGAGTATTTAAAAAAACCAACAAAATATTAAAAATTAAGCACTTTAAAACTGCTTGGTATTTTACAACACAAGCATATCTCTCTGAAAACTGTTACAGAGAGGATCCAACATGATTTGGCAAGTACTTTACAAAATAAATCGGCTAGAGTCTGCCTCCCACATCCCCATCAAACCATTCCAACACCCAGCATGGTTTATATTCCATGTCTGCATTTCTTGTAGCTATTTGCAGGTTTAAAAATACTCTGTTTATGCTCTGCTAACTTCCAAACAAACTGTCCTCATCTCTTTGTAAAAAGGCAACAAAATGGCTCAGAAGACAGCAGTCACGTCCTGCACACCTACGCCCACAGGCACACATAGCAGCGGTGCATATACTTAAGCTGTCTCTAACACACATAATTTTCCTTATTACTAAGTACTTGTCTCTCTCCTTTCAATGCCTTTTAAAGAAATTATTTATATGTGCATATATACACATAAGATAAGAAAGAGGAAGGGAAAAAAATAAAAGGAATATATTTGTCTGCCTCTGGATCCCTCAAATAAGTTTTGAGCAATCTTTCCAGATTCAGATCCAAATCAAAATCCAGTGGAGATTATCAGTTAATTATGTGGCATACGATATTTTGGAGGGCAGTTGTCTATATTTTTAGATTTAAAGTATATCTGTAATAAATGTCACATGGTACAACCATCTATGGGGATTCTTTACAGTTTGGCATGCAAACTCTGACATATTCAGTTCTTCAGAAATGAAGGATGCATTGTATTTCATCCATGTAAGCTAACAGAATTTAATATTCTTAAAATAAAAAACCCAAACCAACCTAAACTCATCATAGAAAATTCAACTCAACCCATGACATGGTATTACCAGTTTCTGTTATATGCAGAAACACCACCAAATCTTCAAGAAATATTAATTCCAGCCTGTTTAAGACCAGGTTGGATGAGGCTTTGAGCAACCTGGTTTAGTAGGAGGTGTCTCTGCCCATGGCAGGGGACTGGAACTAGATGATCTTTAAGATTCCTTCCCTCTCAAGCCGTTCTATGATAATTATTTCTCCTTCTGTACCTCCATGTGACATTGATCTCCTTTTCATAAGATGTGCTCTATCAAAGCAGAAAGTGCTGCACGTAATCCAGAGTTTCTTTTTATGTGTTTGTCAATCTGGAAAGCCATAACAATGTATTTTAAGTTTAGAATCTGTGTGTTTGTGCTAAGGTTAGGAATCATCAGCATCTTAAAAGTTTTAAGGTTTCTTTGTGACAAGCCACACAGATTTTTTTCTTAGCTTTTCCAGTTTTCTGTCTTATTTTTTCATTGCTTAAATCATGCCAGGTATTATAATGAAGATGATTTTTAATTTATTTATGTATTTACTTATTTATTTTGCATGACATAATACACTGTTTGTGAATTTTGTTCTGTTGAGAAATAACATTCAAATATCTTTCTTTAGGATTATCTTGAAATTTTTATTTCCAGCCTAAACTAGAAAAGGAGAGAAATGAATGCATGGTATGTAAGAAATCATTAATTGCAGATTTGTGGAGCTCATCAGGACTTTGTCTTTCAGTTGGACTTCAGTTTTCAAGCAAAATTTCAAGTAATCCTTCTGGGTAGTTTATTCAGCTGTGGCACCTGAGAATATGACAAAACCTTTTCCATATGACCACCTCAAACCAACACCAATGTGAGAAGCCTGTGATGTAACAAACTGTTGGTAAAATTGCATGTAGTATATTTCATGAAGCTTTTTGTCTCTAAATGCCCTCATATTTTTTTTAATATTTTTTTTTTCTTTCAAATCTGGATTTCCAGATGGCACTGCTACAGAGATAAAGTAAGTTACTGACTGGAAAATATAATATGGCCAACAGAAAATTTCTTACCAGGAAAATAAGACTTTGCTTTCATAAAACCAAAGTGTTTTGTTTCCACAATCAATGTGGCCATTTTATCTTAAGAGAGTTGTAATTCCAGCTCCAGCTCTGTTATTTTCCTTTCAGTGAGCCTTGCCTCATAACAGGTAATTCTGCACTGTGCTTGCTTAGCCTCAGGGAAAGTTTGCAGTGTATCATGGGAGACAGACCCCAACCAGAGGAGGAAAGGAAGAAAAATGAGAAATGTCACATTTGAGGCAATATTCTGCTTAAAACTTTTTTTTTTTTTTCCTTTTTTTCTCCCCTGCTGGGTCAGATGCTACAACAGGGATTTGGTGTGCAGAAAACTTAACATACAGAAGTGGATTGTTCTAATAACTGCGTGAGATTAAGCCTTTCTTTGAATTATTTCAAGAATAGTTCCAAAGTCAATTTCCAAAAACATCAGACTTATTTACTTCAGTCGTTCTCAGCCAGCTCCCAGGACAGCCTGCATACAGTGGGGGAGGATACAAAGATAAATGCAACAGAACATTTCAGTATTTCTATCCTTTAAACCTTCCATTTGGTAAAAAGTTCCAATAGTTTAGGTTTTGATCTTTGTTCAACACAAAAACAGATGTCAAAACATAGTGACTTCCTTCAGAGCAAGAGCTTATATTTTTGTTTTACTTTATGGCTTTTGGAAGTAAGATCTTCTTCAGATAGGATGCAATCCTGTCAAACAGGGTGATAGCTTCATTTATATCTTCGTTACTTTCTTGCTTATTTCTTGCCAACACATTTTCCAGCACAGTTATTGTCCTCCTTCAGTAGGCTTGGACATTGAAGAGTGATAGTGCTGTCACAAATACTAGAACCTCTGCATGAACAGGATTGGAAATGATCAGGAGATTAAAAACATTTGCTTGAGGTTTAGTCTTTGGTCTGAAGTAGTGAGAGGGAAATATTTGCATAAATAAATTTTTAATAGGTACTAAAAAAAAAAAGCTGCTAAAGAAAAAATAGCTTGTCTACATTATCATGCAATTTTAATTACGCAAGCATTTATGTTCTTTGTGTATTTTGACTCAGGAACATGTGAGACACATGAGTGAACTGTCATTCAAGCAGAGTTAATTATAATTTGCCCATATAGGGAAAAAACCCCTGGGAGAATACGATAACAGTTTTCATTGGCAGTAAATACTAGTTGTTGTTAGTCATTTGAGAAAATTATTCTTAGCAGACTGCAGAAATGCTGTAGTTCAAAGTGTTCCCTGAAAAGAGGTGTATTGACAAGTTTACTAGATTCACTGTGAGCAGAGAATTTATCGACTAAGGAGCTGTATCTGCCTGCACCATAGTTATTTCAGTTTTTCTTACCCTTGAACAGAGAATATATTTTGATTCAGTGTTTAGCAATCCAAGTCAGGTTACTCAAAATGATATTCACTTGGACTGCTGGTTGTAGAGTAAGCTGCTTTTATACAGTATTGCAAACAGAAATCTTTAGTTTCCCATGTGCTATGGAAGCAGTTCGTAAAGAGTCTTTAGACTTTACACTTCTCCTTTTCCCACATAAGTGGCAAATAACTACTTGTCACTGACACATAGGGCAACAAATGGATAAAGCAAGCATGGATTCCGAGATCTATAATTTTTAATAATTTTTAAACTAGCTACAAAATGTCAATCACTTCACAAACTGACAGGAGACATAAGGAATTTCATATTACATGCTGTAAATGATATTTATCTCACAGTTTATCTAGAGTTCATTCATTTAGATTTTTTTTTTTTTTTATTTAAGTCAGCTACTAAACATCTCAGCGATTTGGTGTGCATAGCTCTAGGTAAGCAACAGAGAACTGTACTGATAACAAACCACATGGGGATAGCGACTAGTAAGAGAGAGCCTTATAAAAATTACATTTCTTTGCATCATTTCATATGGTAGTCATTTCCTCCAAAAGATAGTCTTCAAAAGCAGCAGACAAACCCAATATAATACACTTATTTCTTTTTGTCTTTGACATATTTTCAGCCAAGCTTTTAGTTTGCTGGCAATGGCTAAATGGTGAGTGCCAAATCCCTCCTTTTTTTTTTAATAATTAAAAAAATGATCATGATTAATAACTCTATATATATCAACAAGAAAAAAGTGGCACAACTGCAAACTTGCTGGTATAACATAGTCCCAAAAGAGTCCGAATACTGAGCATGCTTTTGTTGTCATTGTTGGTGTGCTACTGCCATGGGAAGAATCTTGTTTAAGTAGGAGTCTAAAAGTCTATTTATTCCTCATGCATAAATGCATAAATCACATCACTTTTTAGTGCAATGCTTGTTATAGTAATATAATTCCACATTGTCTAATCATGAAATCATAACAACAGATAATGGAGATGAGGAACTGAAGACAGCAGGTGTTAAGTGCTTAAACATCATGATACCCAAAGACAGGAGCATGGCAGTAGCTCTGTGGAATGTCACAGTTTTACAAGAACAATACTGTATATTTAAAGGTTAACAGCACGTTTAGCATTCCAACAGTGTTGTCATTCAGCAAACATTATTTTAAAAAATAATAAAACAACAACAAAACAAAACAAAATGAGAAGAGGGAGAAAAGGAAAGGAATTAGAAACAAGGAAAGGAAAAATCCCAGAAAACATCATAGTGAGCTATAGCCATCAAATCAGCACTATGTACAACCTTTGGAAAGAAAGATAGCTAGAAAAAAATAATTACAAGTATCATTTTTGGAAAGCTGACAAACTACACAGGACAACATTTACAATGGGGCTGATATGTGCATGTGTGCAAACCTAGTAAGTAAATACCATGATAAAAGCATGAAGGTGCTGCCCTGTTGGACAGTGGTAAAAGGAAATGCACTTCACTGCATTTAACCACTGCCCAGCATCTTTGTTGCACGCTGGTTGGCTTCATCAATCCTGGTTTTGTTGGAATCAGCCTAGGGAAGAACAAAAGAGAGAAACAGTTGGATACAGGGTGGAAAGAGAAAACATCTATAATGCTTGGTGCACACTTCCCTAGTTTTGGCTAGGTCAAGAATAAAAAGAAGCTTGAAAATACCAGTGAGCTGTTTTTAATAGTTGTATTAGATACCCAAAAGAAAATTACATCTTTTTTTTGGCTTTGTGATGCTTCAGGTAGCCTTTTAGTGGAGCTTTCATGTTTGTATTCAGATTTGCTGAACTCTTTTAGGTGCTGTGACAAATCTGTAGCTGGTGCTATTGATAGTGCTGATGGTAATGAATGACAGAAGGAGATCTGGTGATGTATGCATGGGTTTCACTGGTGAATAGCTCCAGTACTTAGTAAGATTCAGTCAACCTGAACTTCATTCTAATTTAGATCACCAAGCACGTAGTCAAAACTAAAATTTTGGTTGGTGTAGAGAATTGCTTGAGAAGAGAAGCTTGATTATCTGCTGTAGGCAATAATGTCAAAGATGAATTTATTTGGAAATATATCAGTCTGGATCTCTTTGCTTTACATATGAAGGAAGAGAATAGGTAGGAGTGATGCCCTTATTCCTTCCTCTCAAATGAATTTGCAGCTGAACTTACAAGACAGAGTAGCCTCTCTCACTGGGCAGCAGCATAAACTGGAAGGCAAGGATTCTATGGTTTGGAGCAATCAAACTGGAATTTAGTCCAGCACAGGCTGAACCGTTACCTTCACTGTCTTCTGTGGGGTAACATTTGCCATGGCTATAAAATGTCATTAATAAAACAGCACCACTTGGGAGATTTAGGAGTTCTTTTTGACTGAGAAGACACTTTTACCATGGCTTTCTGTAGCTCTGCAGAAGTTAGTTTTGGAGACTACAGACACTGTTTTATCTGACAAAAACTGGCAAAACTCCATTAAGGCCATGTTGCTACACTGGATTATGCTAGTACAGGGACTAGATAGAAAATGTTTTCAATTTTTGAAATCAGACCTATGGAAAAGACAGGAATTCTGTTACTGCTTTTAAAGAATGAACTCAAATAGCAGACTCTCTGTGGTTTAATGGCCGCATTTTGTTAGTTTTGGTTATTGTTCCTACACCTCTGGGGTGTATTCAGATTGTACAAATTTGTTTTAAATCTCAAATTTGCAAAACCAGACTGGTGAAGCCACTGTCCCATATATGCTTAAAAATCCTTTAAAACAATTATATTGATGTGCAGTAAATCTTAAATGTCTTAGGCTTTTCTCCATAACTGGTTTGGAAAATGCTATGTGGATTTGTGTTTTTAGTACAGAGACATGTGCCAGATCCTCAACAAGCATAAATCAGCATAATTTCTCATTATAAACCACACCTTTATTTTAGCTAGAAGTTTGACGTTGTCTATCACAGAATAGTTTTGTGTGTTTTTGCCAACTACCTAAAACATCAATTAATGGCTTTGGAAGCAGTTATGTTTATCATTAAATGCATGAATATTGATTGATATTGATGAAACATGTTTATAAATAGGAATACTAAGGTCTAAGTTTGGTGGGTGATGTTGCATCAAAGTCAGAGTCTAAATGCAGACCTACCCATCTAGGTGAAAATAGAATGTTTTGAGCTTTTCTTCCTACTTTCCTCCCAGTCTCCTATTTATGGCTCATTTTAGGGCCAGGGTCTTCTGACGATAATATCTGGGCCATTTAACTTATTCATCACATCATCATTTCAGTTTTGGTCCCTTTGAGCTGAGAGAAGGGTAAAGCCTTTTCTTCATTGCTATTCTGATTACCTTGGATAAATCAGATTACATCGTTACATTTATAAGGTTGTTCTGTAACGTGTTTGGAGGCATGCATGCAGAGAACATAAATGCTTTGGGTGCATTTGCGTTAGCTTTTGATGCACCCCAATTTTTGCAAAGTGTGTTGGCCAAGGGTCTTTCTAATGATCATCACTGATAAAAATCACAATGTTCTAGCTGCTCGGGAAAAGAAAGCAGCTCCAGAAGTGCTGCATACCCACTACCAGCTAGGGATGATGGTCTATTGGCACATTTCATTGCAAAATGGATGTGGATGCATTTGTGGTTTCAGTATTAGTCAGCTGACTGTCATTTCTGTCCTTTATAGACAGAAAATTGCATTTATTTTTCTAGTATCTCATTACTACATGTCCTTACTCTGAGAAATATGGCAGACTTTACTAAGACTGAACACTGTCTTGGTTTTGTGCTGCTTTCATGACTCTGTCTACTGAGTGCAAGGCCATCTTTCAGAAATGTGTCGCTGTTGTTTAGCTGAGCGCTCTACCTGATGAGGCCTAACTTCAAGGCTGGATGTAATATATCACACTAGCTTGTGGTGTTGATTTTCTGTTGCTGTATGAAAAACCTAAATCCGTAAGAGATCACATAGCTGTAGAAGGCCAGTCCTTCAGTTAGCCAACTGCTATCAACACTGCCTAGAGATTTAGCCCATGTGCACTAAGTGCCTTCTCAAGGTTTTCAAAATCCAGATGTTTGCAAGCCTCAACTGAACAGTGCCCTGTTGTTAGGTTTCCTGTAGTTTGTGGTAGTATCCTGTAGTCATGGATAGGACACAGCTGATTTCTATACACAGGGCATGTCTACTGCCACTGTGTTATATGCCTTGAGTAGAGGAGCTAGTAACATGTAATAACACAAATACTTGTACTTGCTCTATGTAAATTATATATGTCCTAGTAGTTGTGGTGTAGGCTATATAATCTACCGCTTTCTCACAATGTAGATACATACTAGTGCTTTTCATATGAATAACAGTGATAAATCCTTCCCCTCCATGCTCCTATTTTTCCCAGAAATATGAAATGTTGCAGAATGGCATTGCAGAAATGCTGTGTTTTTTCCAATACAACCAAACTAACAAATGCGGCTTTGTGAAACAAAAATTTTGATCAATGCAAAACCATGTGCCTGCCTTTCTGTCAGAGATGATCTTTCCACCTTTAAGCTAACATATATTTCACGCACTTGTCACTGGAATCAAACTCCAATGTGAAAATCTATCTGACTGAATTTTCCTTAGTTGTTTTCTCTAGGCTCTGATGTAGCTAGTTGACATAAGAAGTAGGCATGAGCATCCTGCTCATGTGAGAACGCTTGCACGTGTAAAAAGGCTCAACAGAACAAGCTCTACCACTTAAGGTCAGCATTAAGTCTCAGCAGCACATGTAAGTCCTTGGGTTAGATCCTCAGGTTGTATAAATCTTAGCTGAAGTCTAGTGTTGTACTGATTTTACACCAGATGAAGATCTAGCCTCTTATGTCACTTCAGCCTGTCTGCGCCTGGAGCTCTGCCAGTGGGAATGCAGATGGCTTGCAGATCTTGGGATCTGAAGATGGCAGTGAGTTCCCAGCCGTGGTTTGGAGGGTGCTGATATCTGCTTCAGAAATCTGCAATGCAGGTCTGGCACTAGAATGATACTCTCTGTCTTTTTAGATGGTGAATTTGCAACAGAAATGCTGAGCCTCAGTTATTTGTATTTATATATATATATAAAATATATATATGAAGAAAGAGAGAGACAGCCTGATAGAGCTGATAGTTCTCTGTTTGAATGTGGTTATAATCAGACAGTGCAAGAAGACTGGCTGCACTGTTGCCATACAGCAAAGCCTTTCTTAATAAATCCCCATCTTGTTTTTGGGACTAGTCCTCCAAAGAAGTTATCCAAGACTCAATCACTAGTAGAATTTCTGGGGGGAAGGAAAGCCCAAGAAAGCTTAAAACTTGCCAGAAAGTGCCAGGACATTCAGATCCAAGGCCTGCAGTTCTGCACAATTCAGGGCACTTCTCTTTTCCCAAAACTATTGCAGAAAGAATGCTGATTTGTGCTAATGGGCCTGTTATCAGCTCTTGTCCTGCAAGCCCAACAGTGTGGCTTCAACCTGACCTGCACTGAAGATTACTGAAGATCCATAGCAGCACATTCTTCTGTGGCCCAATGATTTGGAGGGAGAAGAGAAAGTTCTAGCAGCTTTTTCTGTCCCTTATCCTTCTCTGAGCTGAATTAAAACTGTAGCATGCACAGCCTATGCTGGCAGAAAGGAAAACACAACCCTTTTTGGGATCCTCTTAGAAATGACATCTCTTACCTTCTCCATGATCCTGTCAATCTGGCGATTCTGTGTGTCGATCTCATTGCCCATGTCCAGGGCCATGTGACGCAAGTTGCCAATGATGCCACTGACCTGCTCAAGGTTCTCATCCATTTCATTTTCCCGAGCATCATTTGTTACCCTGAGAGCAAAAAACCAATCATTTAAAGCAGGAGGAGAGGAGGTTTCTCCCTGAAACTGTGATTCATCTGAAACCTTTCCTGTGTCCACCTTCACTTGTCACCTGAGGAGCATGGTGCTTTGCCAGCTCTGAAGAAAAGGGATTAACAAGCAGCTAGCCTGTGAAGCATTACATACTTAGTTTCTGGTTGTTGAGATTGTCTGGATTCCTCACTACTCTATTTATATTTCTTATGTCTACTCCTCCTAGAAGTGTTGCAGGCTGAGCTTGTGCATGCTGCACCTCTATGCTACTGGTGGTCCATCCCACATCAAGAACAAAAATGTGCTCTGTTACACCTAATGTGGTTAGAGTACATGGAAAACGCTGGAGGTTGGTGAAATTGAAACTACGTTTGCTCCTCCTCTTGCACTACACCAAGCTAATGGGTACTGTCCCATCACACACTCGGGGCTCACTGAAATATTGGGGAAGAACTGCTTCATCTGTGCAAATCCTGCCCTAACATCCCAATACACTATTTACTGTTTCTGGAAAATGACAGAAGCAGCTTTTCTCAGATTTACTGGCTTTCATAAGGATATTTTCTGTCTCATTTGTAGCACTGTCTTTTCAGTTGTGTGTTTTTTGGAAGAAAATAGTTGTGTTTGAACCAAGGCCCAGTTCAATGCATCACTGACTGGTGGGGCATGTGGTGACTATACGCTGGGAAAAACAAGATCTGGGAGTCCTATTCAGAAAATCACTACTTTGAGCCTCTTGTATGATTTGTGTTCATGTAGGTGCCAACAGGGTGCTACAGGCTATTTGCAGAACAGTTATGGTGTAGCAAAACTTTCCCTGCTGCTGTTCTGTTATCATGCCCCAGCCCCTTTTTTGGTGTGGCTGCCTTCCAGAAATTAAAAAAAAACAAACAAACGAACAAACAAAAAAACCCAACAAAAAAACCCCCCAAAACCCACAACCAAACCCAAAAACAAACAAAAAGCCCTCGACCAAAACGGCAGACAGCAAACTTACATGGCAACTGCATCCCACACTCCAGATTGCATGACAGCACTGTGTCTAGGACATTGATTTCCCTGTATCCCAGCGGCCAAAAAAGTAAGTGGATAATAGTTTTTGGAAAGATAATTACTTATTAATCCAGTGTCCTTAATCTTCAGAGATCAAAGCTTTGCCTACTGGTATGCTTCTATCCATTCAGCTGATAGCGTTGTCATCTAAATAGATGCTCTATAAGCACTATAATCAGTGTGTACTCATTGCTGGATCCCTGTGTGCTGTTGAAAGTTTGCAGCTAAGGTGCCATTAGTCTAGCTGTGTGTTTCAAACTGGCTTTCATCTGAGTGCACAGCGCTTGCCACTAAAGCATCATTGTTTCTCCATAGCTATGGGTTTACAGCAGCTGAGCAATGGGATGACATTTCTGTTCAGTGAGGTTTTCTGGATAGATACAAGCAGGGAAGCAGTGTACCTCTAGTTAAATGTGTGCTCCAAGTTCTGTACTTGGCTCGGTACTTTGGCAGGGAGCCTCTGGCTTTTTTTCTTTTGAAAAGGAGAGGGTGCCAGGTGGTTTGATACATCTTCTGGCAAGGATGGATAACGAGCACTATGTATCTTGAGACATAAAAGTAATAAACTAGTATTTACCTAACACTTCATCTCTGAGGCATTTTACAACTGTCGTTAATGAGACACATAATGAGGCCCCCAGAAAAGGTGCATTGTTCATGTCAGGTAGCTGGGGGCAAAGGACAGTGCTGACTGGCTGTGACAGTCTGCAACCTCACATTGTTGATGTGAAATAAATACATAAGTATTATTTCTATTTTATTATTTCCCAAATCTGTGCATTTCTAAAGAGGAAGGTTTAGGGCCATGTTTTCAAGCATATCTGGTTCTTAGGGCTGAGACCTCGACTTTCACCATTTCCAGCAATGTAATTATCCTTTACCAGCACAGACAAGCACCCAAAGAGCCAGGAGAAGCCAGTGGGTGCAGTAAGCCTTTAGGACCTGTCTTAATTGGCACCAACCTATTTCTGAGCTCCCACCACTTGGTGGAAACCACTGGCTCCATCACATTACCCATCACCATTGAAGGAGTTAATGAGTATCACAGAACTCATGACCATATGGAAGAGATCTAAATATATCAGTGATGAGGAGAATAGAGAGAAAACAGTGGATAAAAAGGCTCACCTGCGGATAAAGCCACCACTGATGGCCATCTGCTCCCGTTCATCTACAACACGTGCAGGCTGGCTGGCTACGACACCATCCTGATTATTACCCCAGGCTTTTTTGTAAGCATCACTTGATTTAAGCCTATGCAAAAAAGATGATGAGTAACAAAGCATCAAGTGGACAAGGACAAGTGCAAAACTCTTTACTTCTCCAAGCTAAAAGCTGAATCAAGCAAATGAGTTCTCAGATAGAGGGTCATTGATTATATACCGATATATCATAACCCAGAATAAAAGGAGGGGTTTGGGTTTTGATTTTTGCTTTACTGCCACAACAACCGTGATGGTCAGAAGTTTGTTTTCCAATAGGGTGAATTGCAATTGTCAAGTCTACAACACTGCACACAGGTTTTTGAATGTTGACTTAGTTTCCAGAAAGAAGGAGAGAAAAAAATGAAAGGAAAAAAAGAAAAAAGGAAAAAGAACAAAGAGAAGAAATACAGATAAGTAGAAAACGTTGTTTCATTTCAGTGACACATATGTTTTGACATCAAACACAGAGAACGTACTGGCAGACAGACATAAAAACAGAACTGCCAAGTATAGTGTGTACATCACATCACAGCAAAACACCCTCTTAGAGAAAATTGGATTTGGCTGGACTTTAACATTTTACTATGCAGAAGATTTGACTTTGGTTGACTTTTTTTAACATATATGTGGCATAATAGGCATTAAAAGCCACTAACTTTATCCAAGGTGATTTGGGAATAATTTTAGCATAGAGATCATAGGGTTCATTAAACTTTTCAAATAATATATCGGTACTTGAAAATAGTTAATCATACATCGACAGTTGATGTACAAACCTTTGTCCACAGAGACAAAAAGTAAAATAGGCAGAAGTGAAATGAGTGCAGGAGAAAAGAGAAGATACGAGCAATCTAGCATCAGAAAGGGAAATTTTTCTACATTTTCCTTCATGCACCAGCTACAGGCATGAATAAGAACTGAAGCATTCTCACTAAGCACAGTTGCCCCAATAGTTCATCATACTCTTAATGCATCAGCAGTAACAGCCTTCACAATAAGCAAGACAGGCAAAAACGGATCATCACTTCCTTCAGGAGCTTTTAATCACAGGACTTTTAAATAGCCTAGAAATTTGCTGTATCTGTTATTTATGACAGTTACATTTGCTTTAAGAAAGCCATTTTTGACTGAGCTGCCATGGATAGAAAATTAAAATCCAGGCATACCGTCACTGGCAGATTAACATGTGCAGCATAATTTTTGCTGTCAGTTGGGATTGACAGATGAGACCAAACACTTTAATGGTAGAGTGTGAGTGTCTGGGATCTGTAGGTATAAGATATTTTATTTTATTCTGGAAATGGAGAAGTTTCCAATACAGCTGTTTGGGATTGCAAATCTCTGTGGTTTCCTTGGTCTTCAGTCAGCTTCAGTCAGTCATATAAGCAACCCTGTGTCTTGGATTTTGGGGGAGAAACTGAATGCACTTCTGGGGGATTCGGGAAAGGGCTCAACAAACTCATCTTTAGTGTTACATTCTCTCCATGCCCCCTGAAGCAGCTCAGCCTCTGTTGAGCCTGCAGATGTGTTGCATGCTCCAATATAGAATTAAAACGTAGATGATGAGGATCTTTCCTACTCGTCTATTTTGTGGCTTGTATCCTATTAAAGTTTGTGAAGACTGAAAATAATGATGGTTGACATTTTGTTCTTAGTTCTCTGAAACTATGCATCAGCTCCTAGAAGTGAGTGAATGTAGTTTTCTTCCGCACATACGTTTGTTTTTTCTCCTGTTCTTTGAACCTGTGCAACTTTGAGAGTGAGGCAGTCTCTGTGTTTGAAGTTAATTATTTTATGCACCCATAACCTGATGTTAATTTTCTTGTGAACCTCCCATTAAAGTCAACAAGTGGAGTCTGGGTCTACTCATGATCAATTTCAGCTGTCCTTTTGGATGCAAATTGATTGTGGACATTATGAGTCTCTTTAGAATGTAGGGCTCACAGAGTTGTGTTTGTTTTGTATACTGGAGTATAGTTGTGTGTGAAATAGTTAATATTTTTAAAATATAGGCCGTTTATCTACCACTGGCCAGAAAAGCATTAGAGGATTATGGTGATACTGATACCTAGAACTGTATGAAATTCTCTCCTACACTCCACTTCTCAGAATATCATCTTATTTGTACCAGTTGAGTCCTGGCATAGCGATTCAAGGAATGGGCTCTAAAAGCCTCGTTCATCCATACTCTGTTTATAATTAGCAATGTTAGTTTATGAAATCTGGCTGAAGACTCCAGAGGTCAGACTATTGCCTTGAAGCAGTGAAAAAACACCTTTCCAAAGGAATGTCTCCCATAACAAATGTGTACAGTATCTCTCTGTTCTTCTATCTATTGATTTCCTGATACTGCTGTCAGAGTGAAGTGGTAGATGTGTCAAGTCCTGACTCCATCCATGCCACAGATCTGGATATCAGTTCTGAGCAGTACAGAATATTTAAGATATTCTGAAAAATTATGATTTCTGCAAAATACATTGGAATTTTTGTGCTTCAAGGGTGAACTTTCTATGTAGGCATTGTGCCAAGTTTCTCCAGGAGCAGCAATCCAGGACAGTGTGCCTCTTTAAATTGCTACAGCTTTTAGAGAGTGGGAGATGTAAAGTTCCTGCTGGGTTCTCTTGTACCTGCAACTTTGCATCCTCTGGTGCAGGACAGCAGAGCTAAAGCCTGTATCAGAGCTGATAACCAATCACAGGGCCTTCCACTGACAAAGGCTCTGTGTGCATATACCTCTTTCAGTTCCTTCTCGCCTCTCTCACAGTGTACACACCAAGATTATAGTGCACACATTCTAGGCAATATGCTTACAACAGTAAAGTACTCATGGCTTGGAACACAGGAGCAAAATTGATTTTTTTAAAACCGAGGTGGTATCTGCATTGTATCTGCTTTGTGTCCCAGGGGAATTAAATTCAAAATAAATGGTGACTGGTAAGACAGAAACCCAGTACTGTCTTTCTGATTTCTGGCAAAACAAACACTGAACTCCATGACTCTTTCCTTAAGTCTTGATAATCGTGGTAGGATCAAGCCCTGGTTGTGAACAAGTATCTGTGCCATGCTGAAAGGGAGTGTAATACTGCAGAAACACTGCTCTCTGCTTTGGCTCCTAAGCAGCCTCTGGCTAACCGTTTACGAATGTTTTCACCATATCCTGGTCACATGCCTATTCACTGCAGTCTGGATTCATGAGTCCTCAAGACCTTCTGCTTGGCCCACTGTGTCCCAGATTTCCTATTCCCACACAACCGCACATCACATTTTCATTTGGCATTTAGAACAAGCTTTGCATTACTTGGAGGACAATTTCGTTCAACTGTGATGGCATGCAAGCAAATTCAATGCATTTCAACATTTCTGCTTAGTGTACGTGCTACCAAATGAGAGAAATTTGGTGTTTTCAGGTTTTCCCAAATTTGTTGCCTGTGGCATGATGAAAACCATTTCAGGTTGGGTTCCAATTGTGAAATGTCAGGTCTCAGTCAAGATCTCATCAAGACTATTTCTGATGAAAAACAAACAACAAAAAGGTGTGATTTTCATCCATAATTTTGAGTGATGTTTATTATGACCTCTTCTGCATTTTTTTTCTGCTGTTTTATTTTATTTACCAAACTCAATTGTCAGAATATGCTTCAAAATTTAGGGTCTCCAGGAATAAGGTAGCCCCAGGGTTTTTATTCACTGGAAAATGGAACCACTCAGTACACTTTGTGTAAAATGTTGAAACTTTTACCATTAAAAGGTGTCGACAGTGAAGCTTTCACTGCAGTATGCCTGATTTTAATGCATCTACAGTAATTCCCAGTTGGTTGTCTATGCTATGAGATGAATGCATTTGAACCAGAATCGTTCTTTCTGCATGCCACATGCTCATCCTGTCCATGTGCCTAGCAAGGATGAGCTTCACAAGGCCTTTGGGATCAGCCTTAAGTGCTCAAAGAGATGAGGCAGGCAGCACCTACTTGTTACATGGACAGACACAAAGACCACAGAATTTTCCTAGGTCCGTCAAATTCTTTTCTGCTTCTTTCATGTCCTTATTGATTTGGTCCATTCCCTCTTCGATGCGTTCCAGTTGTTCTGATTAAACACAAGTATTTTATCCCCACAGAATGAAGCAGATGGAAAAGGACAAAGAAAAAAAAGACAAAAACTTCAGACATTCACTGTGACAAAAAAACTGGACACCACATAGCAGAGCCGGTACCCAGTACCTACTTGTTACAAGGACATATGAAAAGGCCACAGCATTTCCCTAAATCTTTTAAATTTTTCTCGGCCTCCTTCATGTCTTGGTTGATATGGTTCATGCCTTCTTCAACACGATCGAGTTGTTCTGGTCAGGACAAAGGGATGACAGTGTGGAATGAATTGTATTTTTGTTTGCTTTTGTTTTCAACAGAATATGAAAAATGACCATGTAGAACTGAATTAGTAATGACATTACAACGCATTAATCTGAGCTGATGCATTGTTGAAAGGATGCATACTGCACTGGATGCTGAAGATGCTGTTTACTAATATGGGAAGAATAAAACAAAGAAGGAATTTGTTTGAAATATATTAATTTAAACAAGATGTAGTGATGTAGAAAGGAAGGGTTATAAAATTAAAGGTTCAGAAACATAATACAATACATCCACTTACTAAGACACCAATGATATCCAGAGAAAGAAAGACAGTGTTATTATTTTGCGTTTATGAATGTTAATATAGGAGAAAAGGTGTCCTTCCATGGAAAAATCAGTTACTTACATTTACAATTGCCTTGGAATTAGGTGACTTTAGGTGGTATAATTGATTTAATTAGTAAATAGGAGAGCTGCTAGTAATGGTACTGGAGATGGAAAGAAGTATTAAGAGCCATGTCCAAGTACTTCTTTTTCCAGAGGTTGAGGAAACTGACAGATACCACTTTGGCATTTGATATTAATCTCTAATCTGAGTATAGCCTCAAGGATGCTTTTCTTTCTGATATGGATGTTGCAAATCATGAGTAACCCCACTGAACACAGATCAATCACCCCAGGAGCCTGATGCTCACTGAAGGAGGATCACTGGCTGTGCTGTTCCATGTCTTTATCCCCAAGGGACCTTATGAAGCCAAGCTTTGAATGAAGACTCCTGTTTTCAGTGTGGTCACTTCTGCTCTGCTCCAGAGCAAGTCACAAAGCATTAAGGCAAGTAATTAGCCATATATAGACACTGTCACTCCACTGGCATCAAACAGAATTTGGCTTATTTCCACTTAAGTCTAATAAAGATGTAGGGTTTTCTTAGTAACTTGGTATCTCAAGATAATTTAATGTGCTAATTTCTTCACTATTAAAGCTGGAAAAAGTGTCCTAATGTAAAATTGTAAGAATGGATTCTTCACTGATGTAAACAAATATGGATCCACTGGTAGTCAGAGTGTTTTACATGGGTGGAAAGCCCCACCATCTGTTTCATGAAGGTTAAAACCAAACAAGTACTACACAGGTAAGAAAGTCACTTGGAGTGGCATTTCAATCCAATGAAATTGCAACTGTGCCAAATGAGGCAAAGTGAACCAGTCCCAGTAAAACACAAATACATTCTTATTCCTCCTATTGAATAAAAAAAAAATATATAAACAGTGAATTAGACCTGAGAAGAAAGGAACTAAAAGAGCATGGGTTATAGAAGGAATTGAATATAATTTCTGAGGTTAATTTAGTCCTCTCTAGAAGGGGGGAAGAAAAAAAAAAGGCTTTTTAGAGAAAAAGGTCTTGTGCATATTGACGTCAGTACAAAACTCCCCTTGACTTCTTTGCAAACATTAATAGGCCTAATTTCTTACTTGGGTTCCTACTAACAATTGAAATTTAGATTTTCAAAGCTTTCTGAGGGATTTGGATACCCAATACCCATTAAAATTAATTAAATAAAATTAATTTTAATGGGAAATGGGTATCTTGCCCCTAGAGGACTTTGAAAATCCTGACCTAAATTATTCAAGCTGAAATAATTCAAATATTGAACTTGTGCATTTTATTTAATCCTTGCATGAGGCTGGGCTTTGAGAAGGAGAGGACCGTGTCAGTACTGCCAGCTGCATCTGCTCTTCAGCTGTCAGTTCTCATTCTCCTCAGCTGGATGGCCCTGTCTCCTGAAACCACAGGAGTTATTGATCTCAAATCCAAGGATACATTTAAAGGATCAGAGTTACCTGGAACTGTCCTTTAAAAGGGGTACATATAATGTGGACAAAGAATTGGGAAACTAATAAGGAAACCTGAGAGAAACACTGTACGAGTTCTGTCAGATAAACTGCTGATCCAGGAAGCAGAACTATAAGGTTAGGTTGTTTTAATGCACATTGTCATTTTAATTTTGCTTGAGAGGCTTTAGCAGTAGCTTTGGTTCATGTTTGTAGCCACAGATTGTCAATCTCATTAGAAATGTGAGTGGTAGAAGGTGATACTCATCTAAATGCTCCTGCTTCTCACTAATTCAGTCCTGCCTGCTCCTGTGTGGCTTAGCAACATTTGTTGCTGCTCTGGGAAGCAGCTGTGGGAGTGTGAGCTGACTTTTATGTTGGTTCATGCAGTGCAGTTGGAATTGCTGTACTTCTGTCACAGACTCCCACCTCCTCCTTGTGAGAGCTGTGTTTACAGAACCCAGATGGTTTCCAGGGCTCTCAGTAAAAATAAGGCTATTAAGGTAAGTGACCTTTCTTTCACTACTTTTGATGCCTGTATTTCTCTAACCTTGACTGGCCAGTAGAAAAAGCTGAGTAAGACTGCAGGAACCAGTCCTAGATCTGGTACCACTAGTGGCTTTCAGTCTAAGCATGTTTCCTTGGTCAGGTGAACACTCTCTGAAGCAAAGTTTGTAGGCGGGCCTTTTGAACTTCACCATTTCATACTCTGCTGAATACATGAGTGTTGATTGAAGAGTGTATTTGACATGACCACAAGACTTTTATTTAAATTATAGCTCTCTCCAGGAATGTGACTTAATTTATCCTGCTTCAGGATTTGTGTGTGATGCTTATGCTATTTCTGAATAGATAAGAGACCCACAATTGATTTATCTTTCATTAAAGGAAACCTCATCAGTGTAAAAAAGCCCATGTCATATTTGTAGCATGAAAGTCTAGACAGCTGGCTGCTGGTCCTAAAACCATTTGCTAGCTGTTAATGGTGTGGGCTGGATTGTTAATTGGTTTAAATCAGAGTAGTTATACTGACTTCATGGAGCAGCGCCAATTTATACCTGTCAAAGATCTGCTCCCATAGGCAAGAAAAGTCTAACCACAATTATTGAGGCATAAATATTATAGAGAAATTAACTTAATGGGGCCACTCTGGATTTGTTTTGGTATAACTGATATTAGAATCTGGCCCAGAATGAATCACCGCCAGTAAGAAATCAGATGGCCATCCAAAGGTTAATTTCATGCCTGTTATATTAGGTCTTCCCTATTCCAGTTTTGCGTATTGCATTACAGGCTTTAGGGAAGAGAGTCTGCTGGCATATACTGCCACCAACCTACACAGATTCACACCCACAAAAGGTTGTGTCCTGTTTCTCCCATTTAGAGAAACTCTTCAAGGTCAGCTTTTAAATATCTGATGGTTTGTTGCAGTATTCTTTGAATATACTAGATCTGTATTACATATGATATATAAGAGAATTGGCATCCTCTCGAGGCAGAATACACATCAGAGGCATGGTCCACTGAGATGTCCCTCATTTATTTTCTCTAGGAAGCTTTGATGATTATTAGTCCTTTTTGCATATTGATACCCTTTTATGTCTGAGAATGTTGCTTTGATTCAAATATGGTGATCTTCCAGATCTTCCAGCAAACTAATGGCATGTCTTAGGGTATCTATATTTTTATACTTATGAATTAATTCTGTATTAAAACCACAGGCAACTAAGGGACCATAAGCTAGTCTGGTTAGCCTTTTGGCTAACCTTTGCCATTCGGTCTTTGCCAGGATCTCCCATGACATCCTGGCAAATCCTCACTCTATGATTGATCTGGGGAAGTGGCTGGCAAAGGGAAAGTGTAACAGGAACATACCTCAGCTGCCTCTGTGGTCTCTTGAGCAAACATAGCTGCAAAAGCACCTTAGGTCAGCACTGGATACAGGACCAGGACATGACAAGAGTGATGTTGCTCCACCTTTGCATTCCTCATCTATAATTTACAACTGATATTCTTTACTAGAGTCCCAGATTTGGGGCCTGTGGTTGAACATCAGTTGAATGCTTGTGAAGAAGGAAACTTGCTCCTTTTTTTGTTCCTTTGCCTGAAGTATTGTGCAATGAAGCAATTTCCACAAAGGACAATTCTAATTAAATTAAAAGGAAAAAAAAAAAAAAGAAGAAGAAGAAGGAAAAAGCCCACATCTAGGAACACATTGTAATCATATTTGCATATGAGAAGGCTGAATTTAAAAGAATGTCAGCAGATTAACTATTTGCAATGATCTTTGGTGATCCCATTTTCCATAAAGGAGAATAATGTCAGAGTGTAGTACATTTCTAGGACAGCCTCCTCAGAAATTCTGAGTCCTGACCTAGCTTCACTCTGAAAGTTATTGCTGAGCACAGGTGTGAGTGGATGAAAGCTGATGGAGAGTGCTTGTGAGCCCTCGTGTAGCTGTGCTAAAAATAATGGTAGATAAGTGCAACCTGCTTTTGGGGGCATTTGTTTGTCTTTTGTTCTGCAGTACACTTTCAAAGTAATTAATACCATTTCCCCTGCAGAATCTGGAAGAGGTTTTTTGTGTTAATTAGCAAACAGTTTCTGACTGTGATCATCTCAGCTCATAGATGTTGTTGGAGCACCTCTAGCAAGTCTGCTTTTGACATCTCACTGCCTATCAATTTTCAAGGTAGCTGCTGAACAGGAGATAAGCTGGGGAAGGAACCTGTGCAAGGGGTCATAATTTTGGTCTCTGATGGAAAGGAATGGTATTTACTGCAGTTATTTCTCAGTACCATAGAAACGAGTCAGCCATAACTCATACAAAACTGTAACATCCACAATTGCAAAAAGAACAGAGGTCAGTTAGTATAAGCGTCAGTAAATGATGTCAACACTTGCTGAGGCACCCAGTTATTTCAAAGTTTTATCTCCATGCTTCAGCATGATCTGGAGTACAGATCTTCTGGGTATATAAAGCTGCTCCCCATATTAACTACTGGTCGTGTGTTTGCTGTTTTGCAGGAAGAAAATTCCTATTGCATTGACATTTTCTTTATGGCTTATCAAAGTTGTGGCTGTTCCTCTATTTTGTCTTGGGTGAAAAATGGCTGTGCTGCTACTGCTATTATTGGAAAAGTTTCTCCTCTCCACCTCATTTTAAATAGAAGAAGAATGTTCTTTTGTAATAAACTGCATGAGGACATCGTTACACAAAAAAATGTCCTCAAAGTCCAAATCTTTCTGTCTGTCTGCTAATACTGCCAGACCAGGGGAGTTTCCTTTAGAGGAAGAGAGTTACCACTCTGAGGCCCATCCAGCATCGGGAGTTTATCTCCATATCCCCACTTTATATTGTCAGTTTTACTTCTATGGCCTGCTTTTAACCAGCATTCTTCCAAATATTAGCATTTCTCTAAGTTAGCATGCTTTAAAGATATATTTAATGAAGCACAGCAATTGCCATTGTTTGATAACCTTTTGATTCATGACATTTCTAGTGTAAAATGTAAATATTTTAAAATATTATGTACATATTTTTACTTAAGTAATTAAGGGAGCTTTATAATTAAATAATTAATTAGAGGAGCATTGATGCCCAATGACAGGACAAGGGGCAATGGGTGGAAGTTGAGTCATAGGAAGTTTCATGTAAACATGAGGAGGAATTTTTTCATGGTGAGGGTGACAGCACACTGGAACAGGCTGCCCAGGGGCATTTTGAAGTCTCCCTCTGTGGAAATATTCAAAACCTGCCTGGACACATTCCTGTGTGATCTGCTATAGGTGATATTGTTCTGCAGGGGCATTGAACTGCATGGTCTTTTCAGAGTCCCTTCCAGCCCTTGACATTCTGTGATTATTAAGAGAAATTTTTTTAAAATGTATTACAGATGTACGTTGTGTCTCTACTAGAGTTTCTCACTAATGGAAAAAAAATTCCACAAGGAGAATCTAACTCCTTAGCTCCTTCCTGTGGGCTCTCCAGGGGGAGAACTGTGTTGTGCTAGTTTGGTTGGTGATACTTGTCTCAAAAAAATAATTCAGTATTGTAGAGAGACTGCTCCAAAATCCCACTTATCTTCCCAGTGACTTCAAATAACACTGGGAAAGGTTCACTAGATTTTATGGCAGTCTCACTCTCTGTGAAAGAGGAGCAATGGAGGCTCTTGTGGTGCTACACATCTCTGTAGGATCATAACAGACTCCGTGGTCTGCTGCGCAGCCAGCTGTGCTAAAGGTTTAGGCAAAGAAGCTAGCCAAATGTGTTTCATTGTATAGATACCTAGTATTGTAAAATTATATTGACTTATTTCCTTTTATGATCCCAAAGGCTTCTGCTTATTGATGTCAAAAAATGAGTTCTGTTTTGTGTTATTTAGATTGAGATTGGCTCAAAGATGTTTTCTTTTTATGGTCTGTTTAACTTCAAAGCAAGCAGTTTTGGTGAGGAAACCTAGAAATAGAGCTTCCAGCAACTGCAGAGATTAGATAGATATTCTGCTTGCCACCCACTGGAAAGATCAATGTCATGTTTTTCTTATATCTAACACCTAATAATCTCAAGTGACTTGTGCAGTCAGCTGAAAAGAGATCACATGTCAGTGTTAGCAAATAATTTCCTTAATCTGATAATCTGCAGAGACATTTGTGAGTTGCACATTTTGCACTAATTACAGAAGGTTGGAAGTCACCATTAGCACATTTTACCCAATAATTTGTCCTTTATTGTTAAAATAAAATAAATCAGGAACTATTACAGCTACATATGGCTAAAAGAGACAAAACTTAAATATTCAGCACAGTACAGTGTTTACAACATTCTCAGAGTCTGTAGGAATGTTAGGATGTTTTGCTTGAGAAACCCATAGTGTATAGTCACAAGCTAAAATTACTGAACCGCTTAAGGCACGACCATAACCAATGTAAAGAGGCTTTCAAATGATCTGATTCTTTTCTATAAGATGGGACAAACTACATCTCTGGCCGTACGATACACATTGCAGGTTTCACTGGATTTTAATACTGAGCTCCCTGGATTCCAATGAGGTCAGTGGGTCCAGTCTTAGCTCCTTGGCTCACACAGACCACTCTTCCTAGCACAACTAGAAAGTAGAGCCAGACAATTCCTGCATTGAGGAGTTTAGCAATAGTAGAATTCCAAAGCAAAAAACAAAATTCAAGGTTAAAACCAAAATAAAGCCCCCTTGCAATCTGTGGAAAAATAACAGCTGAAGAACAGAAACGTACTTTCCCAAGTCTAAACACAAGGGAAGTTATAGGAACCACTAAGGTTTCTGCTGATCTGCCTGTAAATTACATTGCAAGGCACACCTGGGTATTTCCAGTGTTTCTTTGACAATATTTGTGATTTATTTTAGCTGTATAATTCACTTCTGAAACAAAACACATTATTTAGGCAGGTGCTGTATCTGTTTCAATGTAAGTAATGTCTGGCTTTCTGTATTTGGTGATAGTTCTTTTACTGCCATTATTCAGGAAAAAAAATATAGAAGACAACACAATATTCTTTGCAATATTCTTCTTGTCAAGACAAGATGATGTGTCAAAATTTGGTGAGGTTAAAATTCTTTTCCCTAACTGGGGTGGGAAGAGACGGGGGAAAACAATAAGATGTACACACAGAGACACCCAAAAAAAAAAGGGGAAAAAAAAAAAAAGAGAGAGACAATACTTTCTGCTTAGGTCCTGTTATTACTTTTCAGTCACTTTAGTGTCAGAGAGACAGGGATGTTACAGATGAAAAGAGCCTTTGTAGTCTTGCAGTCAATTTCCCAACAATGCCATAGTGGACTTGATGAGTACTGCAGCACTACCTCTGCAGAAAACATTCCAAAATAGAGTTTTGTACCATGTCACACAGTAAATAAAAACAAGGGCTTGGTGGGGGGTGGGGGTGTATGCAATGATTTGATATAGAGTAGCAGAAATTATACTCTGTTGATTTAACGTCTCTTTGGAGACACCATTTTGTTGATGGTGTGGGCGTGCAGCAAATGAAGACTTAGTAGTTTGATTGGGGGGGGGAGGGGCGGGGGCAGGGAAGCTACCCACTTCTTTGTAATATTATGAAGGGCAAAAATGTAATTTCATGGAATGTATTGGGTATATCTACCTCTGTCACTGTCATCCACAGAAGGGCACTCATATATGCTTGAATGCTCCTGTATAGTCAATTGCAATGAGCTGATTGTGTCATAGCTTTTAATACTAAATTTTTGTTATCCTCACTGACTTTTCTATATCAAAAGCAATGGAATTTTTACACAGACTAAACCAGTTTTTACCTTCTCTTGGGATACATTTTATCACACGTCTTTTGCCATTGGCTAAAATAAGGAAGAAAATTACATAGCACCTGCGTAAATAATGGTGGATTTTATACATATGGAGGCAAATCTTCTCACTGTGTAGTTGGGTCCTGACTGAAATCTTGCTGAAAAAAAATGATGACTTGGATGAGTTCAGCCTGCAGCTCTCTTTGACATTAATGGGAAACAGATTAAAAGAAATACAGATCCTTATGCAGTTATTGTACATTCCTCTTTCAGACAGCAAAGCTAAAAGCAAAGATTTTGAGATTCTCATGCACAACCACACATTTTATGGCCCTCATTTTTAGGATTGCACACAATTAGTAAAGTACTTTGAGAATGGTTATACTTTCTTACTGAAGCAATCTGAACTTACCTCCTTGCTCATCCAACATAACCAAAGTCCTGATACCAGCATCTTTACTCTACATCCCAATAGTGGTAGCAAGGTAAGGAGAGAGAAGGGGAGAAGAAAGAGAGAGAGAGAGAGAGAGAGAAAGAGAGATCAGTGAGGGAACATTCAGGTATGGGACACAGAAAGACAAAAGAAAAACAGTGAAAGGAATGACAAGGGACTGGTGGCACTCTCCAAGGACCTTATGTGTCCAGACACTGTATAAGGAACCATGTACTCTCACTTGTACCATCAAGCCTTCAGAACTCTTTTGAATGCTGAACTGCTGCAGAGAACACAAGCTTATGGACCTTGAGATTAAAATAACAACTTTACACAAGTAACTTTTAAAAAGAGATTGTTCATCTCCAAGTTCTCCAAGGCAAGAGAAGGAAAGAAAGGGATGTTGACACTTCACATGTGTGTTCATCCCACATGAGAAATTCCCAAGGAAAATAGATGTGACACAAACATGTTTGGGAAGGAGCCATAGTGGTTTGTACACCACCCTTGCAACACAGAAGTCAGAAGTCTTACCTACTTAGGAAAGCCATTTTAAAGCAGGCTAATATTTAATAGGATTAAGCCATATTTTTTGGCTCAGAGACCTAATAGATATGGATTTGAGCCAAGTTTTAATTCAGCCAGCAGGCACACTTAACATCTATGGACTATGGATTAATCTTGAAGGTAGGAATTTTAAAACACATACTATGCTGCATCTACTCCTGCTCCCACAGGTAGGAGTTTTATCATCACTTTTGCTGGATACTGGGTTTGTGCAAAGCTGAGCAATTCAGAGCTCCCACCTGCCAGCAGCAGAACATCCTTTACAAGTAAAATTTTTGCATGCATTACTATCACTCTGGATGTGATCAAGTGTCTCATGTTTCTGAGTGCTGTGATACTAGGCTATATCACAGATCAGATTAGCTCCTTTTTAATTACAAAGGGGAGCAAGCTCTATTCTGTTTGGAGCAGCGATAACATCTGTGAATAATTAATGGCCTGAAAGATCTCCTGACTGTTTCACTTCAATGACGGATGAAGTCCTCTGTGGCATGACAGCTTGCCAGCAGGGTTACCTGGACACATGCAGCATGTTTAGCTGTTTCTGTGTACATAAAGCCATCATACTCCCTGTGAAGCAGATAAAGTTGGTATCAATTTTGCACAGGGCAACAGGAGATGCCCACAGTTGCACAGCAATGTAAGGAAGAGAAACTTGGAGTCCTGATCATCCCTCTTACTTTTCAGGCCATCCTTGAGGAATATTAAGGGCTTTGTATTAGCCTTCTTCCCAACTGCTCTGCTGATCTTTTTTTATGGGAGCAGTGAAGTCTCTCTGACCATCAACTGTCTAGTTCATACTTACAGGGTGCTTCAGAAGCACACTGTCCATGTAGGCTCATCTGTAGACTTGAATCTCTGCCACACTTGAGGGTTGGCTAGCTGCTGCAGCTGGTGCTTCTCTGCTTAACAGAATACTGCTCACTTCAAAAGGAATGTGAGATACCTCTTGCACCCTTGTCTGTCTCTCTGCACTCACGTTCTTTTTTTTAAATGTTTGTGCCACTGTAGAAACTGGGGAAAATATCAGGTGTGTCTGCTGTTTGGTTGTCTCCCTCTTATAAAAATCCCTTCATGAGCTGCCAGGTGGAGAGAAAAAGCCTCCTGCCTCTCCCTATAAGTTGTGCCCTACCATCCTTGGGGCATCTATCTACTAGCTACTCACTGCTGCTATCTCTCCCTTCAAGTTTATAACTGCATTTACTTGAATCTCAGCCAGCTTTTATTTTGGCAGGTTTTAGAAACTTAGGGTCCAAGGGTTATCTCAGATTTGCCTACTTAGAGTAAGGAAACCACTTTTAATTATCTTATGTTTTCCGTAGAGTAGATGTCAGCTATTATAAACACTGGATGTGCAATAGCTTGTTATTGTGCTTTTTCTGTGCTCTCGGTACCCAGGGGTGTCTTATGCCAAAAGATTTATATGTATTTTAAAAAACATACCTCATGTGAATGCAACAATATTGCATGGATCCTCAGTCATCTTGTGCCTGAGTAAATACGGTGCAGTCTGGCATGAGACCCTTCTAAACACTGGACTCAAAAATTTGCAGTTGGTGGTGTGATAGTTAACTTTCACTGAGTCAGGCACGGTCAGGCTGAAAAATGTTTACTGTTCCTTAACACTATGGCTCTTTTCCTGCTGTTTTGAACATCTGAGCAAACTGCCTTTATGCAGCTGAGATGTCCAATGATCTGATCAATTCAGAAATTAGACTTTATGGTGAAAAAGGTGCAATATTCTTTTACTTGCCTGCCCATCAGTGCCATTTAACTTTATCAGGCAATACATTATCTCTTAAGAGCAGCCTGCCACAGCATTAACACTAATGTGAAAATACTAAAGAGTATGCATTGAATATACTTGTCTGCATCTGAGGTCTAATCCAAAACATACTGAAGCTAATAAAAAGATGCTCACTGACAAAGATGAGAGGTGATTCAGACATCAAGTGACATTCTCCTCCTGTTCAAAGTTTCTATTAGGCATTAATTTTCAGCTTTTTCACAAAACAAAAAAAAAATTAACTGTGTAAAGCCCACTTAAAAAAAATTTTTTTTTAAAAAGCACCAACATTTGTTCATTTAAAAAGCACCAACATTTGTTCATTTAAAACACATCCAGACTTTCCTAGAAGTTTGGTATTTCCATTGTGACTGACCCTTTATATAGTTCAAAATCTAATACATCTTTAAGACAGAACTATTTGAAAAATGTGCTCATCATCCAGGAGCAGGAAAGAAACCCTCAGTGACTACGAGCTGAGGCTTCTCTAGAAACCACAAATCCTCTTCATTTTAAGGAATACAGAGGAAGAAATGTACCAAACAAGTGTGTTTGTATCCCAAACATGGACGGTGCTGGTGTTTTCTGTGCTGAAGATATCAACAGAAACTCCACTTGCTCTCAGTAAGAGCAGATATCACCAGGTGTACTTGAACTGGTTGTTCAGGTAGTGTGTAACAGGGGGTGACAAAAGGTGTATTTCTGAAGTGCCACCCTAGAGGAATACATTGTACAACAATCAACCATAAAATCTTGATAACAGGCTCCCAAAGGACCCATAGGCCATGGCAGGACCTGGTGTCCATGCTTTGATTTGCCTGGTCCTGAAAGCTCAGGAAGGATTCCAACCCACATCCGGTGCTCACTACCAGTGAAATCCTATATAGAAAGCCAGGAGCAGGTAGGACTAGTGAGGTCCATTTTGTTACAAAAATGTCTGTTAATGCTGCACTTTCCCTGGGATTAGAGACATCTTTCTTCATGTGCATACTAGGTGGAAGAGTACCACGAATATGAACCTTATAAGGTTCACAGAAGTTGATGTATTCCAACCTTTCAGTATCACTGAGCTTTAGTTTTTAGATAAAAGCAAACCAACAAGAGTGCTGGTTTGGCTTCAGCATGCTTTACGAAGCATGTGCCCAGGTTCTCTACTCGACCACTGGCTAAACTACTGATCAAAAAGATGGAATATATGATTTTAAAACTGAGCTTAATTCAGCTCTTAGGTGTCAAAACCTGTGGATACTTCATTGAAGCTAGCACTTTGAAGGGAAAACACATTGGTATAGCTTTTCTTATTGCTATTATTGATTTCCCAAGATGGGAATAAAATTAGAAAGAGAATTGGGATGACTTTTCAAAGAGCCCATTAGCCTCTTCAGGAACACAATTCTGTGTGTCCTATCCAATCCTGCTACAAAACACAGCTGCTCTGACGTTGGTTTGGCCTTAGGGGTGATTTTCATAACAGTCTAAGAGAATGATACACCAGGTCAAGAATCCAAATTCTAGAAATTGCTTTTGTCACCTATCAGGAGAAAAATAGATATGCACTCCAAGCTATGTGAAGAACATAAACTTCCACTTCAATGAAGAATTTTATTTTAATCAATATGGATGATAGTATTTGTTTTGAATAAACTAATGCAGACAATTATGTACCAGGACAGGCTGACACTGTTGGCTAGCAGTTCCCAGAGACGTAAAGACAATTGTCAACACCTTAAAGACAAAAAATGTGGTCAAAGAAACATTTTTAAGTCACCATAGTAATGCATTCCCTCAGCTCCTGCTGCAAGTTCACTGCCACTCTGTTAATGCTTCAATATCTTCCACGTCTGATTAAAGATCCGTGTTATTTTCAGCCTGTTAATCCACTCTGAGGTTCAGATCCTCAGCCAATATGAATCTGAGGCCCCAGCCTTGAATCCTGTGTACCTGCTTTTCATCTAGTGAAATGACCCTGACATAGTGTTACTCCACTGGTTTACATAGGGTCTAATCTTGAGTAGGAAAAAAAAATGAGATCAGAATTATGAATCACATTCTCCTGTCCCAAATACTTACTTCTGTGGAATTACACAGATTAGATCACTTTTCTGAGCAGAGTTATTCCAGTAGCTAATGATGTCCAAAGCATTTTTCAAATTAGTTTTGACAAGCTTTGGACCAAACTCTAGGTTAATGTTTTTGCTTTTATTCTTCAGACTAGGGAACATTTGACTGTGATAAGAATGTCAAAGAAAACTCACTTTTCAGTCACAAGGAAGTGAGAAAAACAGCATACTGTGTGTTCAACAATCTGCATAGAGCAGCATCATGAGGTTATCAAGCATTTATAGCTTACCATTTCAGCTTTAATACATTAGTCAGCCTGTCTCTAACCTCCAAGCCTATGAGAGAAGAAGATAGTCCTGTCTGGATTTAAATGTACAAAATATCCCTTTCATCTGCACATGTTGCTAAGTGCTTTCTTGCTGGGCTTCCTGATATTGGTGGTATTTTTTCCCTTGCTTTATCACACTAGAAAGCATCTTTTTTTTGTATCCTACAACAACTGATTTTCTTTAAGAGCCATGGGGGTTGCACAGGAAGGTTGCAGTAGACTCTCAGCTTTTGCCCTTACATGTATTATTCTGCATTCCATGAAACTGCTCTGAGGTAAAAAGCTTGAACAAGAAAAATTGTGAGAACAGCTACAAATTGTATTTAGTTTCATTTCTTCTGCCTCAGTTAATTAGTTTTTTATGTTTTGGCCCAGACATTGCACATCGTCACCATAAAACACAGTCTTTATAGCACTGAGTAGCTCAAACAAACACTGGTCAGTGTAGGTGTAACTGTGTTGCATGGATATACTGGGCACCACAGAGCAGAGTGATTTTTGTCATCTGCCATTCCGGTATGTAGCTGCCTTGGGGCAAAGCAGTGGTGACTTTGTAGTAATGACTCACCACTTCTCCTCGCTTCCCCTGTTGCGCTAGGACTGAGACAATCAGCTTCTTGCAAAGCTGGTTTATTAAAGTATAAAGCAGTAACAGATTCGCTTTTCCTTAATGACATTTTCTGTGAGTGGAACCAGGGCATAGTCTTCAAACTCAGCCTATTCTTCTTGGACAACGAGGTCATGGTCTTTGGGAATGAGGGCTTTGTCTCCTGGGATATGACCTACATTTCAGCAGTGAGGATGTCTTGTACTGCTATAGGGCTTCCCTAGGTATACAAAACTCTTCTGTCTCTAGAGCAGAGCCAAGTCCATCTGTTTATTCTGTATTTTCCTAGTACCTAATAGAGCAGAGCCAACCATGACAGGAATTCATGCATATGTATACAGTAATGATGCTTAAACAAGGAGGCATCCTTATCACTCCATTAAGAGAAAAAGAGTAAAAAGCATTCTTTCACTGAGAAAGAATATTTTTTGTTTCAACCTATTAGACAGGTTCTGCTAAGAAAGAGAGTGTAATTGGATTTTGGGGGTCTATTAAATCAGAGCAGTGTGACTTCGATTTCGAAGAAGACACTCGCCACTTGTGTTTTCAGTATGAAATCTCTTCACTCCCTAAATGCTTCCTTCTTTTAAAAGCACTAGGGAAATGGGATCAGAGTAATCAACCAACTGTTTAGACCATGGACCAATTTTAAAGGTCTTTTGTAGCCACATTAGTGAAAATAATATTCAGCTCATTGTAGAAAAATTCCTTTGACTACTCAGGGCTAATTTTAGAAACCTCTCTCTTTGGACAGGAAGATATTGTAGCATCTGAATAAAAGCCAGGTCCACAGAGATGCCGAGGTCTTCAGAGAAGTGCTAGAGACCTGCATGAATTCATTGGTAAATTCAGCAGCCCCAGTTCTCCTCCAGCTTTGCCATTTGCTGTGATTTAATACAGAAATTCTAGTGGCATTCACAATATGCTCATTCAATATGTTAGGAAGACTCAAGTGGTGCTTAGGTAGAACAAATACGGCTCAGGAGAGATGAGGCTGATATTTACTGATGGTTTGGCCCTGAGCAAATCACTTCCCTTTCCTGCTTCTCTCTGTCTTCCCACTCATCATCTGCCTCATCTATTTAGATCACAGGAACTTTGGGATAGCTGGCTCTCCTGCCTTGCATTTGTGGAAGTACCCACAAGAGACTCTATTCCATGCCATTGAACTGATTTCAGCATCTAACATAGAGTGTTGGTTGGAAATGGCATGTCCAGGGAACTGAACAGCAAAAAGGGACATACTGTTTGTGAGACAAGCATGTTTTGGATGCAAGGGACCCAGATCTGAAGTGTTTGTGGAGCAGGAGTGATGCTAACTGCTCAATGACCCATCTGTACACAGAAATTTTATTCTATCTACACTGGACTCTGTTGATGTCCATGATTCTGAGTGATTTCAAGGCCACAAAGCCTGCGGCTGGGCTTGTGCTTGTTCCTGAACATGAGACGTGATGCAATTTTCTTCCTGTTGTCTCTGCTGGAGACTTTTCTGGTTGTCAGCAGTACAGGGACTGTCAGTGCTGATGACCCTGATTAAAAATGTCACCATCTCCAGAGCCAAGGCTTGCGTGGTGTCTGAAAATAATGTGTCCTGTCAGCCAGGAACAAAGTTTTCCATTACCTGATGGCTGAACACTCTAAACTAAACTGAGTTTGGGAATTCAAGCATTTAAAACCTTTTGTTATGAAGAAAGTGAAATGAAGCCTGACTGAACTGTTTTTGCCTTCTGGGAGTGACCCCTCCAGCCAGGTATAAGCTGTGAGGACTAAGCCCAGGTCCCCTTACTTAACATCATGGAAAATCGGACAGGTCTCTTTTCCAAAGCTGTCAATCTAGGACGTCTCATGAGCTTTGAAATCCTAATAAATGTTTTATAGATACATAAAGAAGTGACATTTAAGTGTTATGGTGACTGGTGTTCTATAAATAGCTGCAAGTGTTGATGAGAGGGAAATATTTAGAGACAAGAGGGCAAACAGACCAAGGACTTTTTTCACCTTCCCTACTTGCAGTATTGTGGTGAAGGTATTAGAGAGGAGGTTCCTGGAACTGTGCAGCAAACTCAGCCACTTGTCCCTGACTCCAGATCTCCTTTAGAGGTTATTTCCTTGGTTCATCTCAAGTAGCCTGTCTCAATGGATACTCAGGAACGGGCTAAACAGTGCCTTTGCAGCTGGTCTATAGTGTGATGCTCGGGCATCTGTGCTAGGGCACAGTGTTTTGAACGATCCTTATAAGGGGTAAAAATAGGGAGGGGCAGAGTGGCACATAAAGCTGTGGCTGTGACCTAGTAGTATGAGTTAGAAAAAACCCCACTTCCAGTATCAGACTCTCCATCACTTTTACTTACTGCAGAAGTGCAAATAAAATGCAAGTTCTTACCTCTTCAACAAGCTGCAGCATTCGACGGGTGCTCTCAAGGGACTGGAAAAAATGAGGAAAACCCACTTAGATTTGGCAAGATTAGTTTCCAACACTAATGTGCGCAGTCATGCTAATAGTATGTTTTTCCTACACTCTGCTTTCCCTCAAAATCAGACCATCAGAAGGACACTTCTTCATCTATTCATCCTCAGCTCTCTGCTAGGGCTTTCTAATGCGGCAGTTCCCACCACATCGCAAGGCAGCTGCAGTCTCTAAGGCTTGTGCTCCCTTGCTCACGCATTGCGGTGGTAGTGCTTGGTACAGCTGGTGTTCCACTTTAAAAATAAAATCTGCGGTTTTCAGCTAAGACACTTTGCAGACCTAATTGGTGACTTTTAACCTTTAGTAGTTTAGGCAAATTGAAGGAATCATCAGAAAATATTAAATTGCTACTTTCTGCTCTAACATCAGTCCAGTCAATGCGGAGTTTAATACCTAAACTGAATTTACAATCAATAAATGCCTTAATCTAGACTAAATGTAATGTTGAATTTTATCCTGGTTCATTTCATTTCCAATTCTACTTTCAGTGAAAAGCTGACAGAAAGCAGAAGCAGCTCTAGAAATCCTTTGCCAGACTGGCTCCTATTTCTGGATCCGTCTCTCACCGCAAACCTAACCCCAAGTTCCCAGATTAGCTGTGGGTCTCACTTCATCAGCAAGCTGGTCAGCACGCCGCTGCATTTCTTCCAACTCATTGCGCATATCAGCGTCTTCCGCCATTTTATCTGTGGGTGTGTTCGTGGAAGCTGCAGATCAGGGATTTGCACTCAGCTGCTTGTGAGCCTGGAAGACAGCAAAAAGGGAAAGGAACAGAGTGGTTAGGCTCCCTGACTCACTGAAGTGTGCTTAAATGTCAGTCCCACGAAAATGCATTTATTATGTGTGCCCTCGGCCAAATCCTTTTGTTCTGGATAACAAATCCTATCTAGGAGAGAGCACACAGGATTTTACAGGGTGGTGCTTTATTCCTGTATAATTAATCACTTTCAAAGAACAAGGCTGTATTCTTGTCATGATCTTTGAGGAAAACCTTCCTTTTTTCTTAACTTTTCAAATGCTATCCATATCAAAGCTGAAGATTCCAAAGGTATTATTTGTAACCAGAAACAGTTTTGGCACACATGCATTCTTTTCTAGAATTAAAAGCCTTAACATGAAGGAGGTCAAGGTCAAGTCTATGCCCCTCATGTTCTATATTTCAGCTGAATTACTTGGAGGGCTGGTCTTGGCTAAAACATCTGCAATAGAACTGAAGACAGTCAAACTATGCAGATATTTATCAGCTAGTAACTTGTCCACCATGCTGTATAGTTCAGACTCTGAAATAATACTTACAGCTAGACTGAAATTGTTTACCTGGGATAATCTTTCATTCCAGGCAAGTGACAGCAGGATCTAACTGATATTTTCAACTTCTCCCCAAAGTGGGTCAGATTCTGAACTTGGTTTATCCCTCTCAATACAAAACTACGCCACTGAGCTCATCCGAACTAGAGACCATAATGCAGCCCATTAATCCTCATTTGGGCAGAGTTTCTTTTTTGTTACAAATTCGAGCTAGCTCTGATTACTGAGCATGACTTGATTAAGAAAGGCGGGTCCTTCTACCATCTGTCAGGTTTTTATAACAACAACACTGGCTTATTTCTTTGCTTGATTCAAGTGTGGCACATTGCAAATTACTGTTCACTGAACATTAGATTTTTGCATTGCAAGAAAACCTAGTCCCAATTGCAAAGAAGGTGGGAAAGCTGGGGAGGTCTGCAAATAAATAACCATAAAATGCATGCCATCATGCTCAATTACAAAAAGAGGGCCAAAGCAGCCTCTTTCAGCAAAGCTGCCTTAAGAAGGCAGAGTACCAGGGACTATTTTCTGTGGTATGTGCAGCCTTTATGAAATGAGAAGTCAGGACAGAGCTTGGCCCTAAAATTTTCACAATAATAACTGTGTTTAAACAGAAGTTATTATCTACCAGAGATGAGTCTGCCCCTCACTTGGACAGTGCTCTCCATCAGGGCATTACGAGTACAGACTGAACAGGTACAGACAGGTGGCAGGAATATTTCCTGGATTATATCCTATTTCCTGGATTATATCCTATTTGATTAGAGATGTATACGGAAAGCAGACAGCTCCTTACATTTATTCTACAGCTTCAGCAACAAATTTGATATTTTTCTTACCTAAGAGGGAATATGTAACCTTCATGATTTCACATTAGCTGTGCTCTCACTCATGGTTCCTTTTCCTCTCTGAAGCTGCAGCATGAAGAAATCCATCTCAAAGAGTTAGCCCTGCAGCTACTGGCACAGTATCCTACTTTCATCACCGAGCATATCACCACATCCTTGTCAGAGGGGAACTGACATTTTTTGATAGGTCACACAAGGTTTAGGAGCCCAGATGTATGCTGGAGAAGAAGCCCACCTGGTTGCACCAGCATGGTCACAGCAGTGCGAAGGACCAAGCTTAAGTAACTCATTTGCAGCCCCAGCTGATGCAAATGCGGAGCTTAATTCCATGGCTAATATTCAGACTGATACCAGACTCTACAAGGATGCTCACAAACAGCAGTAAATAAGCTTTATAAAAACTTGCACGCTGAGATTTGGGCAGAAAAGATGATCCAGGAATTGGTGTCGTCCTGAAGGGCATGTGAAAGTGTTGGGATGCTCTCAAGGCCACCCCAGCCTTCCCACTTTACTGCTGCACCCCTGTTGCCCTATGTGGTACATTATGTAGCTCCAGGAGGGTGTTACTCCTAATCAGCAAATTCTCAGCTGGGGTAAAAACAAGTTATTTTGGTAAAGAACTGCTGTCCAAACTTCTGCCCTACTTGGCACAGGCTGGCACTAGCACTGGTCACTGTTTCAAATATTCCTATAGTATTTTCTTTTCTTTTTTTTTTTTTTTTTTCCAATTTGAGGTAAAACTCAGCATTTAAATAAATCTGACAAGCCTCTGTCACAGAATACCAGGATTAAGTCTGTGAACCTAGGTTTAGAATACCTAGTTAAAACACTCTCTTCTGACTGGATACCTCTCTACAATTGTGCTGGCAGAATAAAGCCTCAAGCTTTAACAAAAATCAGGACAATTTACACATCACTTTGGGACTGATCTAATTACTATATACATACAGCCATGAGGGGCAGGAAACTGGTTCTGCATTACGTCTAGTAGCATCTTACTAGCCCTAAAGAAGGAAGTGGTGCAACTGTGAGAGGATGGGATGCTAATGGAAGCTTTAGTTCCATTTCTAAGCATATCCAGTGGAAGCTGAGTGATTACAGATTTGTAAGAGAGTGAAGGTGAGATGAGTGCTTCTGCTGACAGTAATGAATAATAGTAGTCTATCAGTCACTACACATAGTAAAAATGGCACAGAAAGTTTATTTCTCAAGTAAATCCCATCCTGACCTTTGATCTTTTACTTTTGATCACGAGCCAGTGGTGCTGTTGAATGGCGCAAAAAAGAAACAAACCAAGAAACTCTGGGATTTTTCTTTAGAGTTTTCCATTAGCTAACATCTTAGTGAAAAATACATCCTATTTTGCATCAAGCTAAAAAACAGTCAGAGATTGTAACCAGAGATATGTTTCACAGATAGTGATTGAACGTGACAGGTTTATCGAGATTGTTTGGTATTTGTAAAATAGTTAGAATATATTGAGAAAGAGCAAAAAGCATTCTTTCAGGAAATTTTACATCAAGTTTTAGTCATAAACAGAAGTGGCCAATAGCAGTGCTGATACAACTTTATTTAATAGAAAACTGTGCACAAGAATCAATAAAGGTTACCAATTTGCACATGGTATGATAAACTACATATACTTTGCAGATGGCTGTGAATGAACTTAACATGTTTTGAAGATTTTGCAGTTTAAAATGTGGAACAGGGCAGGCTAGAGATAAGATTTTCCTTGGAAAGCCCCATTTAGGCTGAAATTCCATTCTGGTGTCATGAAGGTCCAATGACAAACCCTCTCATTAATAAAATACTGGAGAGAGCAGATTTATATTTTAAAGGAAATTGTTTCTCTAGTGTACAAATCAATAGTTTTCCCTCTATGATGTTTCTTAGGCACAGATATTAAAACATTGAAACTGTATGGTTACAAGAATGGCCAAGATAAACCACAATGGATTTACTCTCACTGTTTACTGGACAGACATTAAAAGCACAGTTTGCCGTGGGCCCACTGAAACCTGCTTATTTTAGTAGAATAGCAACAGGCCAAAGATACTGCTGAGGACTTTGAGTAATAAATTCATTGTGGAGTGTATATTTTAGATAATAGCTGATATTTTGTATTTCTTATTCAAGCTGATTTGAATCAAATATCAAAATCCTATAATTTCTGTAGGAACCTCTAATAACTGTAAATAAGCTCTTCAAAACCTACTCTATACTTTCAACATAAACTCTATTTTATTTTGTCTATATTCACTGCAGAGATGACAGATCAGAATACCAAAGTTTTGATGTAATATGTTAAGCTCTTTATATTTAAAACTTTGATTATTAAAACCATGTTTCTAGAGAAGTTACAGCCACTTGCACACGCTCAGCCAATTTGTGTTTATATTTGTAACAATTGTGTATGCAAATGCAAGCTGAACATTTTGCCAGTACCTTGGTTTTTCTATTACAGGAAAGGCAAAGCAAATCCTCTGGGTTCGTACACTTGGTGCTCTCTTAAAAGGAGATGCAAGTCCAAATGTTACTGCAAAAATTTTATGTATGTCATGTACTAAGTTGTGCTCTGTGTTCTAGACAACATAAGTAACTTCAGGGCCTTGGGAGGCTCACATCTAATTCCCTGAGAGCCAATCTTATACAATACGCCAGTGCTTGTACAGAAGTACAACAGAATAAGAATTAAAGAAAAATACAGAGACCAGCTAATGGAAATTCTTTGCCTATTATAGTTTGAATAATGCATCTGCTAATTTACTGGTGTTCAGATGCAATAACAAATCCCATAGTGAGAACATTATACATCCTTATGGAGTTATACTAAAGTTTAAGAGAGACATACTTATAACCCCAGATGAAGAGATGTACAATGAGTGACCTTTGAATGCAAATATTTGCTTTGCAGTGATATAAACACCTCAGTGCAATAAATGTAGGAAAATGAAAATGCTGCAATTTACTGTGATGACGGCAACACTGCGATAAAATGTTCTTTTTTAAGCACTCTCCCTGCTATTAAAGGACATATCTATTCTTCCCGTGGATATTTGTAACCAGAGGATAACCACATTGGCCAATTCTACTGAAAAGGAGAGTCAGTCAATACCACACTTTATGCTTCCTCATTGTAGGATTGAAAGGGCATCACTGCACTAGTAGAGCTGCAGAAAACCCAGGGAGAGGCTTTGAATAAGGTATCTCAGGATGGATACTGAGCCATTTAAAGATGGAAGTCAGGTTGCAGAAGAAAGGTGATTCAGCCCCTTTACTTCACTCTCATGAGACCCCACTTGGAGTACTGTGCCCAGTTCTGGTAACCCCACCTCAAGAAGGACATAAAACTGCTGGAGCAGGCCCAGCAGAGGGCTGCGAAGACAATCAGAGGGCTGGAGCATCTCCTCTATGGAGACAGGCTGCAAGAGTTGAGGTTTTTCAGTCTGGAGAAGAGAAGGCATCAGGGAGACCTTATAGTGGCCTTCCAGCACCTGCAAGGGGCTTATAAGCAAGCCAGGAAAGGACTTTTTGCAAGGGCTTGTAGTAATAAGAGAAGAGGCAATGTATTGAAGTTCAAGGAGGGAAGATTTAGACTGGAGATTGTTCAGGGCGGTTGTCCAGAGAGATTGTGGATGCCTCCTCCCTGGAGGTGTTCAGGGCCAAGTTGGATGAGACCTTGAGCAATCTGTTCTAATGAATGGTGTTCCTGCCTATGACAGGGCAGTTGGAACTAGGTGATCTTTAAGGTCCCTTCCAATCTAAACTATTATATTAATCTATGAATCTATCTTTCATATTTAATTTGGTTGTTCATAGGAGGACAAACACTGTCAAAGTGGAAGATGAAGTTTAGCTACAAATGAAAGGGCTCATCCTTCAGTATTACCTTGCAGCCATTCAGTTGGTTCCCTGAGTACTGTGCATGCCACAACAGGGCTAGACACAAGGCAGTTCTGGGGCTGTATAGGATCCTGGTGTCAAGGTGCACATCCTTTTCTCTGCTGCACCTCCCCAGTCATCTATCACTGCCCAGAGGCAAGCTATTTAGAATTCAGCTGCCCAGCACATTGGCCATGTCTTTCATCATCTTCACCAGCCTTCTCTAAATGGGCTTTTTTGAGCTGGTTTGTAAGAAATACACTGCCATTAAAACCCAAAGCTTAGTCTAGACCAGAAACTGCCCACTGACACCAGTAGGGAATGAAATGACATCACAAGTGAGAACCTTCTGCAAAGGGATACTTAGATAAAAATACCTGCATTTGTTGCTGACACCAGCAAGTTCACCTTGAAATTGTGTTTAGGATGTAGTGCTCAAGGACGGATCCCAGCAGAAAGCCAAGAAATACATGTGTGCTGCCCATGGTCAGTGTGGCAAACAGTTGGCAAAAAATTATTTCAGGGAGTTGGGAACACAGTTTTTATAGATCACCAACTCTTGGCAATGGCCTTCAAAAGCTCAAACTCTTCCGCATTTTGATTTTTCATCTCCATTTCACCCAGAGCTCACCACAAATAGTACTGTCTATAAGAAACATTTTCTGCTTTTGTTCTTACTGTATTTTAATTGGTCAGAAAGTACTTGGAGAACTTAAATCTGTTATTCAGGTTTCAAATCTCAAATTACTCAAATCTGTTATTCAGGTTTCAGTTGTAACTAGCTTTGATATAAAATCTTGAGGAAAGTCTGCTTTTGCTATCAATGCTGCAGCACATCCTATTGCCTGGGTGTAATTTATTCACAAGATTTCCAGCAAAGTTCCCATTTCCAAAGAAACACCTTTGCTACATTTGTGTTGCTGATTAAGTTAAAAAACTGCCTCTGTGTATCTGCAGGATACGTTAGCATTAATCTCTGTCACCGACATCTCATGCTGTCACACAGCAGGTTGCTTGCAGGCCCAGATCCACAGTGCAGGCTGACAGAGTATGGTGATAACCAATTTGACTCTGAATTTTGCTTGATACTCAGTAAAGAATAATACCTATTGGTGAGGGCTTGTCAGGATGTGACTTTGGAAAAGACGAACACTGAGACCTTGCAAATCTGATTTCAGAAGAAGGTAGTTTGTGGTTTGTCACCGTCTTCCTGCATCACCTCAGGGAACCTATTTTGCTCTCAAGGCTTGCTTGCATTGCCTGAAGATAGATCTGTGAGATTCTGCAGGTATTTGGTTTTCTGATACTGGCTCTATCTGTCAGCATCATGCAGTTGTCTTCAATAGTCTCTGATGTGACTGCTTGTCCGTGTTTAACAAATGATTGTCTCCTATCTAAGGATAAAATTATTCTTTTCCTTTCAATCTTGTATTTTTTTTCTACTTAAATTGCAGGTGTTTCAGGGCATGGAGTTGTGCTCAGTTTGGGAATGTATGTGGTGCAGGACAGCAGGGGATAAATGCTAGTGAGTGTGTCATATTCTCATGGTACCTCTCCGTGTCAGAACCCATACCTAGCTGCAAGGAGAACTCTTCAATAAGAGGCCAAAATGAGTATGCTAAAGCATACTTAGATAAAATTATTACTCCTGACTATTTGCTGAATGCATTGTAAAAAATAATTGGAAAGCAGTTTTCCTGTGGGTTTGTATTGATACAATGACAAAAAGTTGCCCCATAAAATTCTTTCTTAGTGGGACTGCATTTACACAGCATAAATGTGCCACCAGGGGAATTACTTCTTGTAAACATGGGCACCTCTTGCCTGGCAAACCCCTGATCTCTGGTGGGTAAATGAGCACATTTGCACCTGTACAAGTTTGCAGTGCACCAGGCAAGCTGTGTTGACACAACTGTTCCATGCCTCCAGTTTCTGTAAGCAGGGAGGTTACGAGCAGCACATCCCATGCTTCCTCCCAGGCACTGCAGCCAGGGGCAATGGCAGGTGGAAAAAGCTGAGAATAACAAGTAGTCATAAAAGAAACGCTTAGGGCCACCCTATCCCAATACAAAAGACGTCATTGTTGTCCCGTCAGTTGTCAAACAACACTGCTGGTTTATGAGGCTCCAGCATTTGCTTGGCTCCTGCTCCGAGAAAAAAGAAAAAAAAAAAAAAAAAGGAAAAAAAAAAAAAAAGCACAGAGCAGCCATTTTGTAACAACTTTGCTTCAGAGTAATAACAACTTGACTTTTCATCTGTTTTACTGTTAACAAAACATTTCAGAAAACAAACCTTTCAGCATGTTCTCTTTGTAGTCATTTCTACAGCTACATAGCCACGTGGCTCCCCTTTTTTCCTTTTGTCCTTTCTGACAGCAACAGAAAAACATTGTAGGCATAAATGTTTGTCTGGGAGAGAAACCAGACTGAGTGGTGAAAGTTGGAGAAAGAAACCTGCATACCAGCAATGGGCACCTTGTCTGGAGGGAGCTTCTGGCAGCACAAGGACACCTAACAATGCTGTGAGTCTCCTCTGCTCTCACAGATAGCTGCTTCATTTATAATTTAGCAAGCCGTGCTTGATGTTTTCTAGAAGTATTATGTTCCCACTAGTTCTGAGTTCAGACTCTCACTTCTCCAGTATCCAAAAAACATTCAACTTGAGGAACAACATAATTTATAGCCAGAAAATAGCAACTTATTCTTGTATCAGTCTCGTCCTGTAGCTTAAACAGTTTCTCACCTTCTCTTCCATCCTCTCTCTGAGGTATATAAAGAACAGTCATAACCTTTCTCAGCATTTCTTATGGCATCAGAGTCTGTTAGTCCTTTCTTGGTAGATGGACTTTTTACTACCCTGATCATTCTAGTAGCTGCTGGTTGTGCAAGTTAAAGTCTGAATTAGTCTTCTTTGGAAAAGGGTGGCTGGCATTTCACGGGTATTTTAAATGAGGATATAGGTTTCACTCAAAGTGCTTAGTGCTTCCCCATCCCTCTAGGAGATATTTGCTCCAAAATATCCTGCAACCTCACTTGCCATTTGCATAGCTGGATCTCGGTGGCTCAGGACAAGAAATCCAGGTATTAGTAGAGAGGATTAAAGAAAATGTCTTGACTTCTGACAAAGCTATTTGCATTCCGTGGCCAGAATCTGAGAGAAAAACAAAAGGCATCTGCTTAGCTGGAGAATGAGATTTCTGGTTGTGTCATGATTTTCAGTGAACCTCAAATCCTGAATTCATTCAGGTCTTCCTCAAAGTACTCCCTCACCATCACTGCAGCAACGACAAGCAGTCAGCCTCTCTTCTGTTTAATTCCAACCTCAGTTTCTTTACACTGCTTCTAAGCTACTAAATCTGATTAATGGCCAGTTTTAGAAACCGGGGGTGAAAGGCACCCCCCATTTCAAGTTGGAGGAAGTTTTGCTGCTGCTATTAGCAGTCTCAGGCTTGCAGGTGAGGCTGCCAGCCAGCAACATGCTGACAGATGCTGTGGTGTGTGGAGGGTGAACAGCAGAGCACGTGGAGGGGTCTGTGTGCAAACGAAACAGGAGTGCTTGGCATTTACAATGCTCTACTTGCATCTTCCTGTTTCTCTTACATTAATAAATGGAGAGAGTTGGAATATAAATATAAAAGATAAAATGGAACTATTGCATATTTATCGAAGGATTCAGGAGACAGCAAGGACTATGAAAATAGCATGGTGTATTTTCCTGGGGAGCATAAGGAGCATTCTCACCGGGTTGCAGGAGGCCTGTTGGCATTTGCTGTTCTTAGGTTTGCAGCAAGAAATTGTTCATTTGGCACAGCTATCTCAAAAGTGCACAGAGCTCACGGTCCAGCCCCTTGTCTCCATATGCACATCAATCCTCTTCCACATCTCGTGGTTTAAGTTAGTGTTCACCTCTGCTTAGCATCCCAAACCAAAACGATCTTTTGGGTGAGGGTAGGAGTCGATTCTGGGCAGCGATGTGGAAACTGGTGTGGGGCAAAGTGGGTACAGATTTCCTGCAAGCTGAGCGGGACCTGCATCCAGCCTTGGCTCACAGCACCAAAGGTGTCAGTGCCTGTCCGCGCCAAAAGCATCACTCCTCCTTTTCCTCACTGTTTAAGAGTTGCTCACAGACCATGACTGCAAGATAATGAGGTTTTGCAGGTGGTATGAGATACCTACTTTCAGTGAGCTCCAGAAAAGAGGCCAATCACAGCCTGGGAAGTCAGCGGGCAGTTGGCAAGTCTGTTCATTCACATCTCTCCCACAGAGGCTGGGTCAATCTTATAACGTCACTGTACTGGAGAAGATGAACTAAGTCTGTGCCTATTAACTACCTACCAGTGATGCAGTTAGCATCTGTGAGTCAGGAATGTTTCAGCTACGTAATAAGTAGTGTAATATGAGAAAATTACAGTAGCTCAGACCTGTCTGCTCATTCTTTTGCTCTTAGTCCTGCCAATGGGCATGTCTTACACATCAGCTGTCTGGCTGATGTTGGTTTATGTTCATGGGTGAGGGGACTCCCTCTGTATCTTCGTAAATCAAAAGGAGCAGTCCCAGTGGCAATGGTACCTGAGAAAGTGAGCTGAGTTTCTGCAAGAGAGCACTAAACAGCAGCAGTTGTTCAAAAGGCCTCATTCCACATTGCCTCATCCCTTTCTAAGTCTTCTCCGCCATTGCAAAGTCAGTGCAAAATGGCACCATGTCAGAAAAATTACACTCACTTAAATTACATGCACATCAAATCAATGTCAGAAAATCCAAGCTGGGGGAGACCATCCTCAGATGTCTTATAACGATATGAAAAAGCAGGCAGATAACCAAAGAAAGACTCTTTTTAGCTAAATGGATGAAGAAAAGGAAATCCACAAACACGAGGAAGATTTTTTTTAGGCTAAGTGGATGATAGAAAGGAAACCCACAACTATTACAGGAAGACAGCATATTTGCATTGGCCTCTGTCACAAAGCAGACCTAATTTCTGCTACATTTAGTGAAAGCCTGCAAGTCAGGGGGACATTTAGTGGTAACTTTAATTTAAAGTGTCTGGGATTTTTAATTAATGGAATGGAACAACTGATAACTCAGTCATTACAACAGCCACAAAGGTCTTCATTTGCATGTTAAAAATTGGTACTGTCCCTTGCTAATCCTGATACTCTGGGGAACAGCTGAGGCAATCTCTAACAAGCACTTTTACAAGCTTGGTATGGAAAGGTTGATAATTTTGGTAGGAAAAGATGAGAAAAGATATGTGGCAGAAGAACATTAACTTCATGTTTTAGTTTAAAAGATTAGCAGTGACACAGTTAATGTCATCAGCAGAGATGTTATAGATTTGATTTCAAAAGGATAGACAGGAATAAGGTGTTCTCTTGGTGGTGTTCGTTACAGGCTGTCAGCAGACTCAGGTGGACATTTCATTTCCTTCTGTGCAATTCATCTTTGCAGTCCAGGACTCACATCCACTCCTGCCCGGAGCTTTATCACACTAGTAAGGGCTTACTTTTCCTATGCTTGAACAGGACTGGATAACTATGGGTGAACGAACTGCTAGCTCAGCACAATCACTTAGCCTGGGTCAGTTTGCCCACAAACCTTGGGCTTGGGATGTGTAGATAAAAGCATGCTCATTAAGACTGTGTAAATCTCCTAAAGGAATGTGACAAACAGGATCCTGCAGTTAGCCATGTAGCCTTGGTAACTTAGCAACATAGATAAGAGATAAGAAACTAGAGACAGTGATACCTTGGAACTGCACCCGGTGGAGCACACACATGCGTGGCTCCTGGACAATGGGACTCTGACTTCACCATGGCTTTTGTGGGCAAGTTTCAATAGGTTTCAGTGCTTTTGCGTGGGCACTGAGGCAAATGTGTGGTGCCAAAGGACACCTTCTTCTACCAGGAGTTGATAATGTAGACTGCCTTCTGAATTTATGATCTTAACTTTAACAGAGACAACTGAAAGACAATTAATGCAGCTATAGCTACATATAAACATTTTAATAGGGGAGTAAAATTCTATGCATTGTGAACTTGAGGGTATCATAGAATGGCAAGGTTAGAA
>WBNM01034529.1:14741-28061 GCA_013399055.1 Ramphastos sulfuratus | reverse complement strand
CTGCTTCACTCTGTGACTCTGTGTTGGAAGGCTGCAGCTCCCTTCTTTGTCAAATGGTTACTGGCACAGCATGGTTGTGGTGGTGGAACCTGCCTGTGGGTCTGTGCCCACTTCTGAGTTAGTGCCCTGTGCAACTCTCCAGCTGACCTGGGGGTTGTGCCCATCTGTCCTTGTTGCTGCTGGGGGACCAGTACCTGAATAACCTTTTTTTTTCCCCTCCAGGATCATGAGGGAGCAGCCAAGTGTGGTCCTGGGTGTGGCCCACACTGTTGTGAAGAGGATGTCTCCATTTGTTAGGCAAATTGACTTTGCCCTGGACTGGATGGAGGTGGAGGCTGGAAGAGCTGTTTACAGGTGAGATGTGGCCAGAATTGCCTGCTGAGGAGTTCAGGTGGCATAGTTCAGGAGCTGTGCTCCCTTGGTGATGCTGAGGATAAAAATCTTATTGGACTCCTGAAGGGGCTGCAGGAGAGCTGGGGAGGGACTCTGGGCAAGGGCTGGGACTGCCAGGCCAAGGGACAATGGCTTTGAGCTGGGAAAGGGGAGAGTGAGAGTGGAGATGAGGAAGAAATTGTTGAGAGTGAGGGTGGTGAGACACTGGCACAGGTTGCCCAGGGAGGTTGTGGCTGCTCCCTCCCTGGAGGTGTTCAAGGCCAGGGTGGATGAGGTGATTCTGTGCTCCATAACCTCCCTGCAGGTCTTCTGTGCTCCACAACCTCCCTGGAGGTGTTCAAGGCCAGGTTGGACGAGGCCTTGAGTGACCTGTGCTAGTGGGAGGTGTCCCTGCCTATGGCAAGGGGTTGGAACTGGCTGAGCTTTGAGGTCCCTTCCAACCTTACCCTTCTATGATTTCTCTACATAAGTAGCTCCCACTGTAAGCCTGTTGTCACCCTCAGAGACCACCTGCAGCCACATCATTTGCTTCCAGGCCTGGCATTGCCCAGTTGCACAGAGCATGAACACTTCCTCACCAAGCACATCTCTGCCAGCTGCCTGTGCCTGCCTGTGCAGCTCCTCCTTTGCTTGTTCTGGTTTGCTGTTGGTTAAATAGGATCATAGAATGGTAAGGTTGGAAGGGACCTCAAGGACCATCCAGTTCCAACCCCCTGCCATAGGCAGGGACACCTCCCACTAGTACAGGTCACTCAAGGCCTCGTCCAACCTGGCCTTGAACACCTTCAGGGAGGTTGAGGATCACAGAAGCCCTGCAGGGAGGTTGTGGAGCACAGAATCACCCAATGTGATCTTTGATCACGTTGGGTGATTCTGTGCTCCACAACCTCCCTGGGCAACCTGTGCCAGTGTCTCACCACCCTCAACCTGTGCCAGTGTCTCACCACCCTCACTGCAAACAACTTCCTCCTAACATCCAGTTTCAATCTCCCCTCTGCCACTTCAAACCCATTGCCCCTTGTCCTGTCCTTGCTCTCCTATGTCCTCTAACCTGGAAGGGCAGGCTGGGCAGCTCAACAGAAGCCTCCAGCTGGATGTGCTGAGCCAGGGATGCCTCACTGACCTCCTCATGGGTTGCTGTCCCTGCAGGCAGGGGGACAAGTCAGACTGCACCTACATCGTGCTGAACGGGCGGCTGCGCTCCGTCATACGCATGGACGATGGCAAGAAGCACCTGACTGGGGAGTATGGCCGAGGGGACCTGATTGGAGTGGTAAGGGACAGCCTGCAGGGTGAGCTGCTTGGCTGAGACATTGCTGCTGACTCCACACTGCACCAAAATCTTGCTCTGATCACTTGTTAAGCTGAGTGCTCTTCCGTAGGGATCAACAGGCGCTGGCAGCCCAGAGGCAGCTGTGTGCTGGCTGCAGCCAGAGCAGGGAGAGCAGCAGCACAGGGAGGGGATTCTGCCCCTCTGCTCTGCTCTGCTCTGCTCAGACCTTACCTGCAGCACTGCCTCCAGTGCTGGTGTGCCCCCCAGCACAATGAGGATATGGAGCTGCTGGAGAGGGTCCAGAGGAGGCCAGCAAGATGCTTAGAGGGCTGGAGGAGTTCCCCTGTGGGGACAGGCTGGGAGAGTTGGGGCTGTGCAGCCTGCAGAAGAGAAGGCTCCAGGGAGACCTTAAGGCAGTTTCCAGTACCCAAAGGGGCTGCAGGAATGCTGGGGAGGGACTTTGGACAAGGGCTGGGAGTGCCAGGAGGAGGGCCAATGGCTTTGAGCTGGGAGAGGGGAGAGTGAGAGTGGAGATGAGGAAGAGATTGTTGAGAGTGAGGGTGGGGAGAGACTGGCACAGGTTGCCCAGGGAGGCTGTGGCTACCCACTCCCTGGAGGTATCCAGAGTCAAGTTGGATGAGGCCTTGAGCAACTTGGACTGATGAAAGATGTCCCTGCCCATGGATGATCTTTAAGGTCCCTTCCAACTCAATCCATCCTATGACCAGCTAAGAGCTTCCACAAATTGAAGAGATGAAAAATCCCTTCTGAATAGATCCTTTATAGAACAATGCATGGATGGAACTATTGGACCTGGCTTCAAAAGATGAGCACAGAAGACCTGCACAGATTCTGTGCTCCACAACCTCCCTGGGCAACCTGTGCCAGTGTCTCACCACCCTCACTACAAACAACTTCCTCCTAACATCCACATGGAATTTCTCTGCTCTGTTTGGTTTTTTTGTATCTCAGACCTAGTTAACAGCTGAAAGAGGAGTCCTACATCATCAATATGCATGGCTTGCTTTGGGCTCTGGGTTTAAAATTAGAAAGTTTCTGAAGTTCTAAGGTTGTTGTTCCAGCCCTCTGCTGCTTTCTCAGCTGCAAAATCACATTTCCTATGGAATCTGTTTATAGCCAGAATTTGCATCCCTCTGAAGAAAGCAAACACCAGAGCTGGTAGCAGTACTAGGGGGAAGAAATTTTTGTTCAGAGAGATGAAGAGGATGAAAAAGGAGAAGTCCAAGGCTGTTTCATAGAATCATAGAATGGTGAGGTTGGAAGGGACCTCAAATATCATCCAGTTCCAACCCCCTGCCATAGGCAGGGACACCTCCCATTAGCACAGGTCACTCAAGGCCTCATCTAACCTGGCCTTGAACACCTGCAGGGAGGTTGTGGAGCACAGAATCACCCAATGTGGTCTTTGATCACATTCTGTGCTTCTGTGCTCCACAACCTCCCTGGGCAACCTGTGCCAGTGTCTCACCACCCTCACTACAAACAACTTCCTCCTAACATCCCCTTTCAATCTCCCCTCTGCCACTTCAAACCCATTCCCCTTGTCCTGCCATTCCAAGCCCTTGTCAATAGTCCCTCCCCAGCCTTCCTGTAGCCCCCTTCAGATCCTGGAAGGCCACTCCAAGGTCTCCTGGAAGCCTTCTCTTTTCCAGGCTGCAGAGCCCCAACTCTCTCAGCCTGTCCTCACAGCAGAGCTGCTGCAGCCCTCTAAGCATCTTGGTGGCCTCCTCTGGACTGGCTCCAACACTTCCATGTCCTTCCTGTGCTGGGGGCTCCAGAACTGCACAGAGGACTGCAGGTGGGGTCTGAGGAGAGCAGAGCAAAGGGGCACAATCCCCTCCCTTGCCCTGCTGCCCACACTGCTCTTGTTGCAGCCCAGCACACAGTTGCTGTCTGGGCTGCACTCACACTGCAGGCTCATGTTGAGCTTTTCATCACCCCAGACCCCCAGGGCCTGTTCCTCAGGGCTGCTCTCAGCCATTCACCACCATTCCCTCTATAAAGGGCGGTTTCAAGGAGGTGCTGCTTGCAGAAGAGGTTGTTTTGAAAGTGGTGTGAGGCAGCAGCTGAGTGATACTCACTGGTGTAAGGGGATGCCCTCTGCTGCCTCACCTCTGCCCCTTGGGCATTGGCTGTGCCTAAGGACCCTGTGGCTGGGGCATGTGAGACCTTGCTGTCAGTTGGCAGGTGGGTCACAAGCTGGTGTCTGCACTGTGTTCTCAGGTGCTCTGATGCACTGGGAACATCTTGATGGCACTAAAAGGCTCTCTTGTGAGGAAGGTGAAGTCCTCTGCTTGGCTGCTAACTTGGATATAAATTGTGTGACCTTCAGAGGGGGCTGTAGGAGGTGCAGTGCTGTGGGCAGTGAGAATGCAGCCCCAGCAAGACTGCCAAGGTGGGTGGTGCTGTGGGTAAGTCTGCAGGTAGGATGGCACCCAGAGGGGCCTGGGCAGGCTGCAGAGATGGGACCTCATGAGGTTCAATAATGCAAGGTGCAAGGTCCTGCACCTAGGTGGGGGCAATCTTAGGTATCAGTCCAGCCTGGGGCATGATGAGATTGAGAGCAGCCCTGCAGGAAAGGACTTGGTGGGTGAGGAGCTGGGCAGGAGCCAGCAATGGGCACTGGCAGCCCAGAAGGCCAAGGGCAGCCTGGGCTGCATCCAAAGCAGTGTGGGCAGAGATGGAGAGAGGCGATCCTGCCCCTCTGCTCTGGGGAGACCTCACCTGCAGAGCTGTGTACAGATATGGAGCCCCCAACTCAAGAGGGACATGGAGCTGCTGGAGAGGGTCCAGAGGAAGGCACAAAGATGATAAGCTGGAGCACATCTCCTGTGAAGACAGGCTGGGAGAGTTGGGGCAGTTCAGCCTGGAAAGGGCTCCAGGGAGACCTTAGAGCAGCATTTCAATATCCAAAGGTGACCTGCAGGCAGGCTGGGGAGGGACTGTTCAGAAGGGCCTGTGGGGATAAGGTGAAGGCAGATGGTTTGGAACTGGAGCAGGGACTTCAGGAGGGAGTTCTGCAGAGTGAGGGTGGGGAGAGACTGGCACAGGGTGCCCAGGAAGGTGGTGGAGGCTCCATGCCTGGAGACATTCAAGGTCAGACTTGATGTGGGCAGCCTGCTCCAGTTGGAGGTGTCCCTGCTGCCTGCAGGGGGCTTGGGCAAGATGAGCTCTGGGGGTCCCTCCCAACCTGATGCAATCTGTGAACCTGTGACTGGACCACATCCATGGAGTGGTCAATATTAGCTCCTCAAATCAGTGCTGCCTCTGGCTGAGGAGCAGTGGTGGCTCAGGACTGGATTTGGAGGAGCAGGCCTGTGCCTGGCTTTGCCAATTTCCCCTCACAGTTTGTATTTCTTTTCTTTTTCACCTTTTTTGGGTCCCCTTTGGGCTGCCTCATTAAACTGATACGGTTAGACCAGAGCCACAGCTCAGCTCTTCTGTGACTGATGGTGCTGCTCTGAGGCCTTCTGGTGTGGGCACAAGGGCTTGGCACTGCTGGCAGCTGCAAGCATGGCACTGCTGCTTTCTCTGCTTGCTTTCACCAGCAGTGGCTTGCAGCTCCACTCTCCAGCCTCTGGAGGTTTGCAGAGCTCTCAGCTCAGGACAACAGAGCAGTTCTGCTGCTCTCTGGAAGCAGTTCTGAGGGACAGTGCAGTCCCCGGTCCAGGCTCTCCCTCCCCGGTCCAGGCTCTCCCTCCCCGGTCCAGGCTCTCCCTCCCCGGTCCAGGCTCTCCCTCCCCGGTCCAGGCTCTCCCTCCCTGTCTGAGCCCTAGTGCTGGTTTTGGTGCAGTGGTTCATGTGGCCTTAACTGTGGTGAGGAGAACCAGAGAAGAGAATCATGGAGTGCTTTGGGTTGGAAGGACCTTTCAGGGTCATCTTGTGCAACCCAACTGTTCTCAGCATGGACCTGGAGTCATAGAATGCTTTGGGTTGGAAGGACCTTTCAGGGTCATCTTGTCCAACCCAGCTGCCCTCAGCAGGGGCCTGGAGTCACAGAATGCTTTAGGTTGGAAGGGACCTTTCAAGGTGATCTTGTCCAACACCTGTGCACTCATCAGGGCCATAGAGTCACAGAGTGGCAGGGCTTGGAAGGGACCTCCAGAGGTCATCCAGTCCAAGCCCTCTGCAAAGCAGGATCACCCAGGGCAGGTCACCCAGGAACCTTCCATCTAGAGCCAGGTTGCTGAGAGCCTGGGATGGTTCCAGGGCTGGGCCTGGGAGGTGTTTTTGGGTGGCTTTGGTTGGTGTTTGTTGTGTCAGTGCCACATTTGCTGAGGAGACCCTGGGCACAGATACCCACACAGCTCCTGTCTGAACCCTGAGTTGCTTTGCTGGGCCTGTGCTGTGACATGAATCATTTGGAGGACTTCTGTGACTCCATGGATGCCTTCTACTCCTCCCAGCCCCACTGACTCATGCTGCCATTTGCTGAACGAATCAAATGCTCTGGTTGTCTTTTGAAAACATGGGGGAGGATCTGTGAAGGTTGCCAGGATTCCTGGAGCTGCTCTCTGCAGAGGCCATCAGAGAAGTGACATTTTTCCTTTTAAAAAACATTTGTTTAGCCCCTTCTGCAGGATCTGTTACAAACCTTTCAGTGCTTGCTGAAGGGTTTAGGTTTTTCGTTGTTGTTGTTTGTTTTTTTTCACTTGAGTGCAAATTAATTGGAGGGTTTTAGGGGCTTACAGGGAATGAAATCAGCAGTTAGTGTTGGTGTTTTGGTTAACTGGTGGTTTGTTCTTCCATCAAAGGCCTCCAAGATGCCCTCCCCATGGCATTGGGAACAGTGGGCACTAACAAAACACAAGGCTCTTGTCTTTAGGGTGGTTTTGTTTGCTGCCTTCATTCCAGACCTTTAAATACTGAGTGTGCCATCTGCATGGGAGCTGAGTGGCTGCCATTGGTGCCTGCAGAAGGGAAGCTCTGCAGAAGGAAGCCTTTCAGACAAGATGTTCTTGTTCAGGCAGGAGCTCCCAAGGCTGAGCTTGTGGCTTGAGCTGTTTTGTTCCTTGCACTGACTCAGTGGCATCTGTTACTGAGGGCTGGCAGTGCAGGGGGAGGAGAACAGGTTAGGAAAGAAAAGTTTGCCTTCTTCATGGAGGTACTGGAAGAGCTGACGAGGACATTGGTGTCAGGAGAAGGTGGTTCCTATCCACCCCAAGAGCTGTTGGCCCTGCTGATCATAGAATGATAGAATTGTTTGGGTTGCAAAAGCCTTCTGAGATCATCAAGCCCAACCATTGACCCAGCACCACTATGGCCACTGGACCGTGTCCTCAAGTGCCATGGCCACAGGTTTCTTGAGCACCTCCAGGGATGAGTTCTCCATCGTCTCCCTGGGCAGCCTGTGCCAGTCCCTGACCACTCTTGCAGCAAATCCCCAACCTAACCCTCCCTTGGCACCATTTCACAGAATCAGAGTCACAGAATACATCCTGCTGCAAGAGACTTCCAAGCTCATCCAGTCCAACCCTCACCCCAGCACTGAAGGGACCAGAGTGAACTATGTCCCTGAGCTGGATTCAGGAGCTGGATTCAGTAACACACAGATGGGAACCAAAAGCAGAAGGGACAGAGTCTTCCTGGGACACCAACCATTGAGAGGCTGGACCCTGCTGATCCCTCATCTCTATCCTGGTGATGCCCTCCTTGGGCTGCAGTCCCTTGTTGGGCAGCTCAAGGTCACCTGTCCTGTCTGCTCCTCCCTACAGGTGCCATCTTTAACTTCAAGCCCCTCAAAGTGGGCCACAAGCTCTGGCACTGCCTTTGGTGTGCTGAGCAGCAAGTTTCAGGCAGAGCCTTTCTGCAGCCCAGCCCTTGGCATTAGCTTCTCCTGCTAGAAGCAGCTCCTGGCTGTGCAGAGCTGCCCTGAACTGCAGGGAGTGCCTCAGTGAGCAGAGCCTGAGCTGGGAAGTGACAGCACTGAGCAGGATCAGCTCTGGTCATGTTCAAACCAGGACATGGTCCTGGTGAGTGGGAAAGTTGCACCAATAGTTTGGTTAATTCAAGATCCTTTCAGTTTCTCTTTAAGTAGCAGAGGGCTCCTTCTCATTAGCAGGGTTAATGCCCAGCCCCCAGGCACTCTGGGGCAGCAGAACCAGAGCAGAAGGGCACAGGGGCACTTGCAGTTTGTGCCCATGCAGGGCAGCATGGCTGAGAGATTGCAGAATCCTCACCTGTCAGTGTTGCTGCTCTCCAGCTCACAGGATCCCAGATGTCAGGGAGTGGAAAGGACCCNCCTGTTCCCCCCCCCTCCTGACCCCCAGCCCTCAGATAGTTATAAACATTGATTCAATCCCTTCTCAGTCTTCTCTTCTCCAGACTGTTCAGCTCCAGGTACCTCAACCTCTCACCAGGCAGTGCTCAGTCCTCTCATCATCCTCATAGCCCTCTGCTGGACTCTCTCCATCAGGTCCCTGTCCCTCTTCAAATGGGGAGCCCAAAACTGAAGGCAGTACTCAAGATGAGGTCTCCCCAGGGCAGAGCAGAGGGGGAGGAGAACCTCCCTGGACCTGCTGGACACAATCTGCTGAATGCCCCCCAGGGTCCCATTGTCCCTCTTGGCCACCAGGGCACATTGCTGCCCATGGACAGTTGTGCTGCAGAGCAAACCTCACTTCACACTCTAGGAAGCAGAGATGTAAAATACTTGTGGGTGTTCAGCTCTTCTAATGGACACAGTTTAATGTGCACAGCTCTCAGACGATGAAAACCAAGAGGAATCTGTAAATGGCTTCTGATTTCCTTAAGGGTTTGGGACATTGTCCTTTGGAGATGTAACCCTGACTGTTGGGAATCTTTAATTGCTGAGTAACTCTCAAAGGAAACACCAGGATCAGGACTACACTTGTCAGGCTCTTGTTCTTTATTCATGTGATCATCCTCCCCTGGCTTTTGCAGTGTCAGAGCCAGGGAGTGTCCCTGTGCCCCTGGAGGGCCAAGCTCACCCTGGCCAAGTTCCATGCAGTGCTGCTTCCTTTTGTCCATTTTTAAACCTCTTTTTTTTTTTTTTTTTTTTCCTTTTCTTTCCCCAGTTACTTCCTGGAATGTTTCAGGCCTTAACTGCTTCATCTGCTAAAGCTTTAAGCTGCTAAGAAAAACACTGCAGGTGAATTCATGGTGCTGGTGCTTCAGGCAGCCTCTGTGCACAGCTCTGAGCTGTGCAAGTGAGCCACTGGAACAGGTTGCACAGGGAGATTGTGACTGTCCCCTCCCTGGAGGTGTTCAAGACTTTAGAGCGTCCTTCCAGTATTCAAAAGGGACCTAGAGAAGAGCTGGAGAGGGACTTTTTGCCCTTGGTGTGCTGAGGAGCAAGTCTCAGGCAGAGCCTTTCTGCAGCCCAGCCCTTGGCAGGAGCTCTCCTCATCAGCTTCTCCCTGCTAGAAGCAGCTCCTGGCTGTGCAGAGCTGCCCTGAGCTGCCGGGAGTGCCTCAGTGAGCAGAGCCTGCGCTGGGAAGTGACAGCACTGAGCAGGATCAGCTCTGGTCCAGCTCAGAGCAGGACACTCATGAATGGCAAGAGCTAATACTGCATCTCCTGCAAGCTTTGCAGGATGCTCAAGGAAGGTGTTAGCAAAAGAGACTCTTATTGTTGCTTTTCCCTTTTCTTTTTGGCAAATGTCATGGTGAGAGCCATTGGGTGAGAGAGAGAAGTGTGATGCTCCTCATCACCCTGAAAGCCATGGGGTCACAGGATGGTTTGTGTTGGAAGGGACCTTCAACATCATCTAGTTCCTGAGGGTGCCAGGAGGGCAGTGAGGGCAGGGGAGCAGAGTGCAGCAAAGGGGACAAACTATGGGGAAGAGTCAGCAGTGGAGGGTGGCAAAGGGCTGTGGCTGAACTTCCAGCCAGGTTTGGTGTTCTTATGATGTGAAGCTGAGTCAAAGGCAATCAGATCCCTTCCCTTGTTGGGAAGTCTTTGAGCAGGTCATTGTGCTCTGATCTCTCTTCCTCTGTGGTTGAAATTCAGCTCTAATTTCACCCTGGAGGCCTCTGCTGCCTGCCTGTGCTGCTGCTGCACCTGTGGATGCCCTTCAGAAAGCCTGGGCAGAGCTGATGCATTTGTGAGTGTTCTGTGTTCNCAAGCTCAGCCTTGCTGTGTCCCTGGGCAGCCTGCTCTAGCTGGAGCTATCCCTGCTGCCTGCAGGGGGGTTGGGCAAGATGCCTTTGGAGGGTCCCTTCCAACCTGATGCACTCTGTGAGACCTGTGTGCATCTTCCCAGCTTTTCTACAGCCAGATGTGCACAAGGAGTGGAAGTTAAATCCAGGAGGCAGACCTGGCCTCAATTCCCTTCCTGTGTGCCCCTTCAGCTGTGGTCTTCCCCTCTGCTGCTCTTTAATGACTTTCCCTGCTGGAAAAGGACTGTCACTGCACTGCTACGAGATGCAGGCTCAGTCCTTTCAGGAGAACCTGTGTCAGGACTCCTACTGCCTGGATTACAGAAGGGTTAGGAATGGATTCATAAGCTCAGCCTTATTTAATATTTGCATCTATTTATAGACACAGGCAGACACAGCTCTCCACCTGGGCGAGTGCCTGTGAGGCTTCTGTGTGTTTTGAGATAGGTAAAAATCAGAGCAAGGAGGTTTGGATTCTTCTTCCTGCAGAGCAGAAGTGCAGGATGCCCTCAGTCACGAGGTTAGCTTGGCACAGGAAGCCTGCAGAAGGAGGTTGGTAGAACAACTTTCAGGAGTACAGGGTGTACCATGCTCATCCCCTGGCACTGCTCCCACAAGCAGCAGGGATTTGCAGCTTGCCTGCTTGCTCTTCCCACTCATTCACTGCTGCCAGTGTCTCCTCCTTTGTCCTTTGCTGAGGATACAAACAAGTTCACCTTGCAGACCCTTCTGAGCTGCTGGCTGGAGGAAACCTTTCAGATTAGCATCCCCCCTGCCCTGGGTGCAAACGAGCTGAAGAAGGCTGTGAGGGCAGCTTGTTTGAACCAGAAAAGCAAAAACCCATTCTGTGTGTTGCTGAGTGCCCTTCCTGACACTGATGCTGCCAGACTGCTGCCTTCAGCTGCAGCAGCACCTCCTGCCCTTGGCTGGCAAAGCACTGCTGTGAGCTGCCAGCTGTGGGTCTGCTTTGTGCCCACACAGTCCCAGTGCTGGTAAGGGCCCTCCAGATGTGGGTGTGCTACCTGCTGCCTGTGCAACCTGTCCCTTTCCTTGAGCCTCCTGAACTAGCAGCAGATGTCAGTGTTGATATTTCATCTGCTACAATCCACAGAGCATCTGCACTTCCCTGCACACTGCATTTCCTCTCTCCTCTGTCCTGTGCTGCTCCTTCCCCACAGCCTTTGGTTTGCACAGAACCACAGAGTGTCAGGGGCTGGAAGGGACCTCCAAAGCTCATCCAGTCCAACCCCCTGCCAGAGCAGCATCATCCAGAGCAGGTCACACAGGAACACATCCAGGCAGGGCTTGAATATCTGCAGAGAGGGAGACTCCACAACCCCCCTGGGCAGCCTGTGCCAGGCTTCTGTCACCCTCACAGGGAAAAATTCCTCCTCCTGTTTCCATGGCATTTCCTATGCCTCAGCTTCCAGCACTGCTCCTTGTGCTGGCATTGGGCATCACCCAGCAGAGCCTGGCTCCAGCCTCCTGGCACTCATCTTTACATCTTTATAACCATTGCTGAGGTCACCTCTCAGGCTCCTCTGCTCCAAACTCCCAGCCCCAGCTCCCTCAGGCTCTCCTTGTGAGGAAGATGTTCCACTGCCTTCATCATCTCTGTGGCTCTGTGCTGGACACTCTCAAGCAGTTCTCTGAGGTCCTTCTTGAACTGGGGTGCCCAGAACTGGACACAGTACTCCAGATGCAGCCTCAGCAGGGCAGAGCAGAGGGGCAGGAGAACCTCTCTCGACCTACCCACCACAGCCCTTCTAATCTATCCCAGAATGGCATTGCCCCTCCTGGGCACAGAGCACATTGCTGGCTCCTGCTCACCCTCCCATCCATCAGCACCCCCAGGTCCTTTTGCCCTTCACTGCTCTCCAGCAGGTCAGTCCCCAACCTGTACTGATCCCTGGGGTTGTTCTTTCCCAGGTGCCAGACTCTCCCCTTGCCCTTGTTGAGCTTCATTCCATTTCTCCCTGCCCAAGTCTCAGTGAAGGGCAGCACAACCCTCCTGTGTCTGCCACTGCTCCCACTTTGGTGTCTTCAGCAGACTTGCTGCCAGTGCCCTCTGTGCCCTCATCCTTTCCTAGTGCCTGGTGTGTTTTGGGTGGATGTTGTGTAAGGAGAGAGCAAAGAGGAGGCAGATTAGGCAGAGGCACCTCTGAGGTGTTTGTTCAGCAGGGAAGATCAATCTGCCTGCAGAGCTGCACCTCTGCACAGGGCAGGCTGAGCCCCTCCATTGGTGCTGCTGCTGGGAGCTGCACTTGTGCTGAAGAGGAGGAAATGTCTCTTTGCTCTTTTTGTCTGTCTGCTGTCAGAGTTCTCACTCTGCCAGGTGTGAGGCTGCTGGTGTTGAAGCCTGGCTGGATGTGACCTGACCCATCTCCTTGGCACATGGTCGGGCTGCTGGGGCTTGCCAAGCCCTCTTGTGCAAGGGAAGCTTGCAGCCTACAAATATCAGGCTAATTGGCAGGTGATGATTGTGGCTTTCATGAAGGAGGATGTGGAAGATGAAGAGTTTAAGCTACATAATTCAGTAATCCTTGAGGTCCTGACCAGCTTCCCAGGCTCTGGCTGTCGCTGCTGCTCTCTGCTCCTGCATTGTGTCCAAGGAGTGGCAGAAGTGCAGGTACCCTTGGTGTGGAAGGATGACTGCTTTCTGTGAGCTGCTAGCAAGGGAAAGTGGATGTGAGAGAGGGAAATGAGATGTATGAGAGAAGAGAAGCTTGTTGGGTGGGACATGAGCCACAGTGAAGAGAAACTGGAAGCAAATTGCAAAATGAATGGGAAGGAAACACACAGGATGGGCCACAAGCACCTGTCAAGGGGAGGCTCAGCAGGGCTCTGGGCAGCCTGATCTGGTTGAGGATGTTCCTGCTTACTGCAGAGGGGGTTGGACCTCTGTGGGGGTCCCTTCTAGCTCAAACCATTCTGCAATTCTATAAAGCTGCTGCTGGTTGAAGGTTGAGGAGAACAGACCTGTGAGTGCAAACAATCCTGGGCTTGTGTGTCTGGACCTGTCTGCTCTTAGAATCACAGAATGGTAGGGATTGGAGGGGGCCTCTGGAGATCACAGAACCTTACAGGTTGGGAGGGACCTCCAGAGCTCATCCAGTCCAACCTCCTCTGCCAAGCAGGAGCTCCTAGACTAGTTCACACAGGAATGCATCCAGGAGGGTTTGGAAAGTCTCCAGAAAAGATCAAGTCCAAGTGCCCTGCCAGAGCAGGGCCACCCAGGGCAGGTCACACAGGAACACATCCACTTGGGTCTTCAAAGTCCCTAGAGAAGGGAACTCCACAGTTCATTTATTTGCATTTTACTGGCTGCTGATTATTGGAAAACTCAACCCAACAGTTTGTGACTGAGGCTGAGTTTAGATGGAGGAGATGGATCCCATAGCTGGGCTCCAGTCGGCTGCATCGAGCAGTGCCGGGAGACACCCCCCCACCCCCCCCCCCCCCCCGGCCGGCCCCGCGCCCCCCCCCCGCGCCGGGGCGCGGCCCCCGGGGGGG
>WBNM01034529.1:0-11225 GCA_013399055.1 Ramphastos sulfuratus | reverse complement strand
TGTTAGGAGGAAGTTGTTTGCAGTGAGGGTGGTGAGACACTGGCACAGGTTGCCCAGGGAGGTTGTGGCTGCTCCCTCCCTGGAGGTGTTCAAGGCCAGGTTGGAGGAGGCCTTGAGTGACCTGTGCTAGTGGGAGGTGTCCCTGCCTATGGCGGGGGGCTGGAACTGGCTGAGCTTTGAGCTCCCTTCCAACCTTACCATTCTATGATCTCCCCTCTGGTCTGCCTGGGGAGCAATTCAAAAGGACAAAGTCACAGCGTGGAGGGAAGGGGGGAAAAAATTAAAATCCCTCAGGCTTTATTTTCAAGATAAAATTTAATTCCTTTTTTTTTTTTTTTTTACAAACCTCATCTTTCCTGACAGCCTGGTGAGCCCCTTGGAGCTCAGTTAATTTTATGCACTCATATATCACAAAAAAGAATGGAGAAAGATGTTAGGCAGCTGGAGTGGTTTTTCTTTACACACATTAAACTCAATTGGGTGCTTCCTGGCTGAGGGGAAAGGTTTCTTTTCACAGTTGAAACTCTTTAACCTGCTTGCAGGGTAAGGAAGCTAAATCACAGAGCAACATGTCATAAATAGCTGATAAACAGGGCAGGGAGATGAACCAGATGTTGCACAGCTGTTTGGGGAGCCAAGATAGGGCCTGGTTCTGCAGAAATGTCTGTGNGGCAGTGCTGCAGGTGAGGTCTGAGCAGAGCAGAGCAGAGGGGCAGAATCCCCTCCCTGTGCTGCTGCTCTCCCTGCTCTGGCTGCAGCCAGCACACAGCTGCCTCTGGGCTGCCACTGCCCAGTGCTGGCTGCTGGGCACTTTGGCACCAACTGACACCCCCAAGGCCTTCTCCTCAGGGCCACTCTCAATGTACTTCTCACCCAGCCTGGATTTGTGCTTGAGGTTGTCCCAGCCCAGGTGCAGGACCTTGCACTTGGCCTTGTTGAACTTCATGTGGCTGGTTTTGGTCCACCTCTGCAGCTTGTCCAAGTCCCTCTACATGGCCTCTCTGTTTTTTCCCTTCCGTTCTATAGGATTAGTTTGACCTGTGATTCTCTAACCAAACACCTCTGCCTCCTGAACAAAAACCACAGCCTGGTTACTTCACATTTCCTTTTTTTTTTTTTTTTTTTTTTTGATGTGTGGCAATTGGGATTGATTAAAGTCTTCTGCACTGGGTAGAGTTATCATGAGCAGGCTGAGCTCAGCTCTCAGGATAGCCTGCAGGATTCTGAGATCTCCCTGTTCTGTCTGTCTGAGGTGTCCCTTTCATGCACATGTAGGCTTCCAAGAACTCACTCTTGATGGGAGTAGGGGCACAGAGATCCCCATTGCAAATCAATGTTCTTGTGCTGTGGGCAGAAGTACAAACCCCAGGCACCTGGCACAGCTCTGCTGGGTCTGAGCCCCTCATTCTCTACTGCAAGCACTGCTGGTGCTGGCATCTGCTGAGGAGCAGAACTTGGCAACAGATTCTGAAAAGAAACACAACAAAAATCAATCAAACCCAACCCCAAACTACTGAACCCCCAAATAACCCAAGGCCAATTCAGAGGAGGTCACAGAATCCCAGCGTGGTAGTGGTTGGAAGGGACCTCTGGAGCTCATCTACTCCAACCCCCTGCCCAAGCAGGGCACCCACAGCAGCTTGCCCAGCAGCACAATGGCTAAGGGAAGCTCTCCAGAGAAGGAGACTCCACAGCCTCTCTGAACTTGGTGTTTAAGATACCCACTTTAAATGAAAGAGCTCTCTCAGCCACCAAAGGTGACTTCAGGTGTATAGTTTGTGGACTTGCACTATTTTTTGTAGTATCCCAGAATCCCAGCATGGGTGGGGTTGGAAGGGACCTCTGGAGATCATCCAGTCCAGCCTCCCTGCAGGGCACCCACAGCAGCTTGCCCAGGAGCTCAGTGGCCAGGGGGGATTGGAAGCTCTCTAGAGGAGACTCCACAGCCTCTCTGGGCAGCCTGCTCCAGGCCTTCAGCACCCTCACACCAAACAGCTTTCTCTTCCTGTTCAGGTGGAACCTCCTGGGTTCCAGTCTGTGCCCATTGCCCCTTCTCCTATCCCTGGGCACCACTGACAAGAGTCTGGCCCCAGCCTCTTGCAGATCCTTTAGCTTCTGCTGGGCATTGCTCAGATCTTCTCTGGGGCTGCTCTTCTGCAGGCTCTTAGCCCCAGGGCTCTCAGCCTTTGTTCCTCACAGAGCTGCTCAAGGCCTTCAGCATCATCATATCCACTGCTGGGCTCCCTCCAGTAGTTCCCTGTCTCTCCTGAACTGGGGAGCCCAGGGGTGGCCTCACTAGGGCAGAGCAGAGGGGCAGGAGAACCTCCCTTGCCCTGCTGCTGCGCACACTCCACCCACCCATTGCTGAGTGATTTGTTTCTTCTTCTGCCGGCAAACCGAAGTCGAAAGCCACTTTCCCTCTGAAGTGCCTGCGAGTTGCACTTGGCGGGGTTTTGTTTGTGTTTCCAGGGCTTGTGTTTGTTTTAACCTCACTGCTTGCAGCTGCTCCAGCAACAACTCTTTCCCCCCCAGGCTTGCTATGCGCAGTATAAAGGCAGCCAAGGCTGCCCGAGCCTGCCGAGCCCAGCACCAGGCTGTTCCTAGGCAATTAGCTGCTGGAGCTGGCTCATGCCTGAGCCCAGGCTAATGCCAGCCTGCCTGGCAGGCTCCCTCGTTAAGCAAGTGAAGCTATGCCAGCAGGGCACTGGCTTGCTGCCTTTGGGAGCAGAGCAGGGGCTGGTGGGCAGCGAGGGGCAGCTTTGCAGGGTGGGCTTTGAGCAGCTGGGGGGGGTGGGAGGCAGGAGAGCTTCTCTGTTTTCGTTGCATGGTTCTTTTCTTCTTTCAGCTTCTGTGCTACAGAAAAGAAATGAGTGAGTGCAGTAATTGGGCACTCTGCAGGTGCTGGAACCACAGAATTCCAGAACAGAGCTGGTTGGCAGAGCCCTCCCAGCCCATCCAGTCCAGCCTCAACCCAGCACTGCAGAGCCAACACCAAACCATGTCCCTAAGCACAGCTCCCCAGGCTGCTGGAACACCCCCAGGGGTGGGACCCGCCGCACTGCCCTGGGCAGCCTGGAACAAGGTTTGAAGAACCCTTTCAGTGCAGAAATACTGCCTGAGATGCAGCCTGAGCCTCCCCTGGGGCAGCTTGGAACCATTGCCTCTGCTCCTGTCCCTTGGCATCAGGCAGCAGAGGCTGCTCCTTCCTTGCTCCAACCTCCCTGCAGATAGCTGCAGGGAGCAATGAGCTCTGCCCTCAGCCTCCTCTGCTCCACCTGCACACCCCCAGCTCCCTCAGCCCCTCCTGTGGCACTTGAGTGTGGCCTGCCCAGTGCTGAGCAGAGGGGGATGGGCACCTCCTGCCCCTGCTGCCCACCCTGCTTCTAACCCAAGCCAGGATGCTCTTGGCCTTCTTGGCCACCTGGGCACTGCTGCCTCATGCTCAGTTGACTCTCAACCAACACCCCCAGGTCCCTCTCCAAGCTGCAGCTTTCCAACCACACCCCCCCCAAGTCTGGAGCCTGCCATGGGGTGGTTGTGACCCAGGTGCAGGATCTGCCACTTGGCTATGATGAACTGCATGAGGTTGGCACTGGCTCAACCTTTCCAACACATTCAGATCCCTCCAGATCCCATCCCCTTCCCTCCAGCATGGCGACTACACCACACAGGTGATCAAGTTGCCTTGATCCCAGCATCCATGTCCCTACCACAGCTGTCACTGCTTACACCCTGCTGACACAAGCCAGGATGCCCTTGGCCTTCTTGGTCACCTGGGCTCTGCTGCCCCAAGTTCAGCTGACTATCAACCCATACCTCCCAAGTCTCTCTCCACAGTCCCCAACCCCTCTGCTGTGAAGGCAGGCTGAGAGCGGGGGTTGTTCAGCCTGGAGAAAAGGCTTCCAGGAGACTTTAGAGCAACCTTCCAGTACCTGAAAGGGGCTACAGGAGAGCTGGGAAGGGACTTTTGACAAGGGCTGGGATTGCCAGGGTGAGGGACAATGGCTGAGNCAGCTTTCCAACCACACCCCCCCCAAGTCTGGAGCCTGCCATGGGGTGGTTGTGACCCAGGTGCAGGATCTGCCACTTGGCTATGATGAACTGCATGAGGTTGGCACTGGCTCAACCTTTCCAACACATTCAGATCCCTCCAGATCCCATCCCCTTCCCTCCAGCATGGCGACTACACCACACAGGTGATCAAGTTGCCTTGATCCCAGCATCCATGTCCCTACCACAGCTGTCACTGCTTACACCCTGCTGACACAAGCCAGGATGCCCTTGGCCTTCTTGGTCACCTGGGCTCTGCTGCCCCAAGTTCAGCTGACTATCAACCCATACCTCCCAAGTCTCTCTCCACAGTCCCCAACCCCTCTGCTGTGAAGGCAGGCTGAGAGCTGGGGTTGTTCAGCCTGGAGAAAAGGCTTCCAGGAGACTTTAGAGCAACCTTCCAGTACCTGAAAGGGGCTACAGGAGAGCTGGGAAGGGACTTTTGACAAGGGCTGGGATTGCCAGGGTGAGGGACAATGGCTGAGAGCTGGAAAAAGCTGGACTGAGATTAGGAAGAAATTCCTCCTTATGAGGGTGATGGTTTCTGTCACCTGTTCTCTTCATGTCCAGCTAGACATGAATATGCAAAAAAATCCAAATTAACTGGAAAAACAAAACTCACTTCTAGCCAAAATGAGCTGCTCTGCTTCTCAGCCTTGTCTTTAGTTTTGGGGAAGTGTTGGATTGTTTTAAGCTGTCAGTATTTAGCTTCTGAAAGTACATCAGAGGAGCACTGAGGAAAGAAAAAGAGCAGGAGACAAGTGGAGTTTTCCTGTCCCTTGGGTGACTTTCCCACAACTAAAAATGCTGCATCCAAAGGTGCAGAGCTGAGCTGGGCAGTGGAGAGGGCAGGGGTGAGTGGCTGTGCTGGGCAGGGGAGAGTGCCTCTGCTGAGCACTGGAGAGTGGCTGTGCTGGGCAGGGGAGAGTCCCTCTGCTGGGCACTGGAGAGTGGCTGTGCTGGGCAGGGGAGAGTCCCTCTGCTGAGCACTGGAGAGTGGCTGTGCTGGGCAGGGGAGAGTGCCTCTGCTGCTTGTCCTTGCAAGCCTTCAGAGCAGTTCTGCTCCGTGCTTTGCAGATGCACCACGTGTGAGAGTTTGCAAACCTCACTCAGAGCTTTCTCTCAATCCTGGCTGGTGCTGTGGGTTCTGGTGCTGTGGGTTCTGGTGCTGTGCGACGCTGCAGCTGGCTGCTAGCAGAGCATGTGCCAGCTGGTCTGGATTCAGTGGGTGCCAGTTCTTGCTGCAGGAGGATGTGCCCTCTGTGAGCTCCTTCTGCGAGCACCCTGGGGGCAAGTGGCTGTGAGCAGCAAGTGTGGCAGGCCTGTGCTTGGCACCTGTGCTTGGCACCTGTGCTGTCCACTCACCCTGACCTTTGGGGTTTTTGCAGTGTGTTGTGTTGTGAGTGATCCAAACTGGAAAAACATGGACTTGATGGGTGGAGCACTGCTGGGTAAGGAATTGGCTGGATAGTGGCAGGCAGAGAGCTGTGATCAAGGGCCCACTGCCCACCTGGAGACCAGTGCCAAGTGGCTCCCTCAGGGGTCAGTGCTGGCACCAGTGCTGTTTGACATCTTTGTCAGTGCCATGGACAGAGGAATCAGTGCACCCTCAGCAGGTTTGCAGGTGGCACCAAGCTGTGTGGCACAGTCATTTGCTAGAGGGCAGGGATCCATCCAGAGGGACCTGGACAGGCTGCAGAGCTGTGCCCAGGCCAACCTCATGAAATTCAACAAGGCCAAGTGTAAGGTCCTGCACCTGGGTAGGCACAATGCCAAGCACAACTGCAGGCTGGGTNAGGTTGCCCAGGGAGGTTGTGGAGCACAGGTGATTCTGTGCTCCACAACCCCCCTGGAGGTGTTCAAGGCCAGGTTGGAGGAGGCCTTGAGTGACCTGTGCTAGTGGGAGGTGTCCCTGCCTATGGCAGGGGGTTGGAACTAGATGATCTTTGAGGTCCCTTCCAACCATTCTATGATTCTGTGATTCTATGATCTCTAACCTCTGTGCTGTCTGCCCTTGCAGGTAGAGGCCCTGACCCATCAGCCTCGAGCCACCACCGTGCATGCAGTCAGAGACTCTGAGCTGGCCAAGCTCCCCGAGGGGGCTCTGACCTCCATCAAACGCAAGTTCCCCCAGGTAAGAACACCCAAAATGTTTTCTGGCTGTCTCAAAAGGTGTCTGAGGAGCTGAAACTCTGTTACCACCGAGTCCTCCGGGGGTTTTTGTGTGCTTGATAGGCAGTGAGGAAACATTTTGCTCTCTTTCTCCATGAGCTGATCTCTACCAGACTTTCACCAGTGTCTCCTCCTTGATCTGCTGATGGATTTGAGCTTGGTTTATGGTAGAGCTCTTCCATGTACCTGGAAGAAGCTCCTGCTCACTGCAGGACATGCATGGTTAGCAAGGTGGAAATCACTCAGTGCTGTTAGCAGGAAATGAAAGTTTGACTCTAAAATCACTTCCAAATGTTGTTACTCATCTGTCTTGCTCGCTGGGACTCAGACTTGATTATGTCTACTGAGGCCTTGGGCAACCAAGTCTGGCTGAAAGACCTCCCTGCCTGTGGCAGGGGGATTGGAGCAGGTGATCTTTGAGGTCCCCTCCAACTTAAGTCATTCTTATGATGCTTTTATTTCTGAGTATTGATATTTGGGGGTTGCTTTTGCATTTTGGGCTGTCTGTGCTCGTTCAGCAGCTGCCAGATCTGTGTCCTGAAGGCTGTGATTGCTCCTTTTGAATCTTCCAGCTCATCCATCTTCTGTAATTCTCTTGACATTATGCCTCTTTCCTGCAAATCTGGAGACTGACGGACTTGAAATTTAATTCCTTTGTCCCTAAGTGCATCAGGGACATTTTACTGAGCACTAAATCATTGCCCTGCTCTTAAAGGCAGTTCTTCAGTGCTGTTATTTCAAAGGGTTTCTGAGTTTTCTTGTTGCTGTCTTTCAGCCCTCCACTTATTTTACCTAATTTCCTTTTCAAACCCTTCAGAAGTCATAAAGCTGATTTAAATACTACTTTTATTTTGCTTTGCTGGGAAGCCATCACCCAAAAAGTGATTATTTGCTTTAACCTGTGTGTCACAAAGCCTGGGTTAATGCAGGCTGCTGTTACAGGTTTGTCTCTCTTACTGCTGGGATCATTTCAGCAGCACTGGCAGCCTTCAGAAGTTCTGGCAGTAAAATTGATCTCCCTGCTTGCCCTGTAAGCAGTGACAGCTGTGGTGGGGACATGGATGCTGGGATCAAGGCAACCTGATCACCTGTGTGGTGTAGTCACCATGCTGGAGGGAAGGGGATGGGATCTGGAGGGATCTGAACGTATTGAGCCAGTGCCAACCTCGTGCAGTTCATCAGAGCCAAGTGGCAGGTCCTGCACCTGGGTCACAACCACCCCATGGCAGGCGCCAGACTTGGGGGGGTGGTTGGAAAGCTGCAGCTTGGAGAGGGACCTGGGGGTGTTGGTTGAGAGTTAATGACCATGAGGCAGCAGTGCCAGGTGGCCAACCAGGCCAATGGCATCCTGGCTTGGGCTAGAACCAGGGTGGGCAGCAGGGCCAGGAGGTGCCCATCCCCCTGTGCTCAGCACTGGGCAGGCCACAGCTCGAGTGCTGTGCTCAGCTCTGGGCCCTCACTGCAGGAAGGACACTGAGGGGCTGGAGCCTGTCCAGAGCAGGGCAGTGAGGCTGGAGAAGGGCCTGGAGCAGCTGGGGGTGAGGAGGGGCTGAGGGAGCTGGGGGTGTGCAGGTGGAGCAGAGCAGACTGAAGGCAGAGCTCATTGTTCTCTGCAGCTGCCTGCAGGGAGGTTGGGGTGAGGAGGGGGCAGCCTCTGCTGTTTGGTGCCAAGGGACAGGAGCAGAGGCAATGGTTCCAAGCTGCCCCAGGGGAGGCTCAGGCTGCAGCTCAGGCAATACTTCTGCCCTGGAAGGGTTCTCAAACCTTGTCCCAGGCTGCCCAGGGCAGTGCTGCAGTTCCCACCCCTGGGGGTGTTCCAGCAGCCTGTGGAGCTGTGCTTAGGGACATGGTTTGGTGCTGCCTCTGCAGTGCTAGGGGTTGGACTGGGTGAGCTTGGAGGGCTCTGCCAACCAGCTCTGTTCTGTGATTGTGTAATTCTGGGGTTCTGTGATTCTCTTCTACCCTTTGGCAGACTTTTTTGTCTCCTGGAGAATGTTCTCTGTAGAGCTGTGAAGCTTTTTGCTTCGTGGTCGAAGCAGAGCTTGAGTGGTGCATTTATAAGACAAGTCAAAACATTTATTTGTAATGGAATCCAAATGCCTTCCCCTGCCTAAGTGTGCAGCCTATCAGCTTCCAATTCCTGACCTTTTCCAAGATGGAATGAGTTTGCTCTAGGCTTGCATAGAGTTTGGCTAATTAGTTACAACGAAACAAAATGCCAAAAGAGATCTTTCAGGGAACTGTGTTGCAAGAATGGTGGTTAGAAAAACACTTCTCTTGCTGCTGAGCTCTGAGAGTTCTAAATAGATGTTCAAATGATATAAAAAATGTGAGAACTGATTCTACTATTGGAATATTTTAGGGCAAGCATTAGAAATAGAAAGAGGAGTGTAGGACAGACTTTAAAGTGGGTGATTTATACAGTTAATGCTTTCAGACTGTCTTAAGAACCTGAGATAAAATGTTTTTTAATGGTATGTCCAAGTTCTTGTGTCTTCTCTTTGTCTCTGAGGTCCATCAGGTAATAGAGGAAGGAGAGAAGTGAGAGAGAGTTGAAGTGAGGGAGGAAACCAATAGAGGAAGGAGAGAATTGATGGAGAAAATCAATATAGGAAGGAGAGAGTTGAGAGAGAATTGAAGTGATGGAGGAAACCAACACAGGAAGGAGAGAATTGAAGGAGGAAACCAACACAGGAAGGAGAGAATTGAAGGAGGAAACCAACACAGGAAGGAGAGAATTGAAGGAGGAAACCAACACAGGAAGGAGAGAATTGAAGGAGGAAACCAACACAGGAAGGAGAGAATTGAAGGAGGAAACCAACACAGGAAGGAGAGAATTGAAGGAGGAAACCAACACAGGAAGGAGAGAATTGAAGGAGGAAACCAACACAGGAAGGAGAGAATTGAAGGAGGAAACCAACACAGGAAGGAGAGAATTGAAAGAGAATTGAAGTGATGGAGCAAACAAAGAGAGAGAGGAGAGAATTAATGGAGGAAACCAATATAGGAAGGAGAGAGTTGAGAGAGAATTGAAGTGATGGAGGAAACCAGGAGAGGAAGGAGAGAATTGAAGGAGGAAACCAACACAGGAAGGAGAGAATTGAAAGAGAATTGAAGTGATGGAGGAAATCAGGAGAGAAAGGAGAGAATTGATGGAGGAAACCAATAAAGGAAGGAGAGAGTTGAAGTGCTGAAGGAAACCAAGAGAGGAAGGAGAGAATTGAAATGATGGAGGAAACCAAGAGAGGAAGGAGAGAATCGATGGAGGAAACCAATACAGGAAGGAGAGAATTGAGAGAGAATTGAAATGATAGAGGAAAGCAATATAAGAAGGAGAGAATTGATGGAGGAAACCAACATAGGAAGGAGAGAATTGAAGTGATGAAGGAAACCAGGAGAGGAAGGAGAGAAGTGATGGAGGAAAACAGTAGGACAGAAAATTTGAAGCCGAGTAAGAATTCAACTTCCCAGTTGATGGAGTATGCTGGAGAGAAGGTTTTGAGCTGCAAGCTAGTGAACTGCATACAAAAAGATTCTGTTTCCTAGAGAGTCCAGCTCCTGCAGGACCAAAAGCTGCCCATGCCTTGGGTTTTGGTGTGCAGAAATCCTTGGTGCTGGAGATGCTTCAATACCAGCCTGTGGCAGCACAGCTGGAGGAAGAGAGTCAAGGACAAAAAGGTGGCTGTGGCTGGTAGGGAGAGAGATTAACCTATAAAGCCAAGCAGACTGTGGAAGGTTAAAGGAAGACATGGAAGCTATTTTGGGATGTATGAAGTTGTGTTCTGACTGGGAGGGCACAAGCTGCTCGACCACGTTGGAACAGAGCAAATGGCACTGAGGTGGCAGCAGTTGGATGCTCAGGAAAAAGCTGATTCCACTCCCTGGAAAGGCTGAAAGCTTGCTTCTTGTTTTATAACCTCTTAAAACATTGTCTGAGGCAGTGCTGAGCACCATGGGCCAGGTGAATCCTCCCTGTCCTGTTCCCTCAGGTGTCCTTCTGGCAGAGTGATTTATGCAGGGGAGCCAGGATGTTGTTTTCCCATCCAGGCAGAAGGGATGAAGGACAGCAGGTGCAGCAGCTCTGAAATCATTCACTGGGTAGCAGGAGCTAGCTGTGATTCAGCAGTGTGGTGGAGGATTTCCCTCTTAGTCCTCTGCAAGGCAGAAAAACAGCTTTTAGGGAAAAAAAAAAAAGGCAACTCTGCCCTCATCAAACACCTGCTGCCTGCTGAGGGGGAGTTAAGCTTGGGGGAGTGGGGATCAGGCACTGCTGCTGGCCCCATGAGTTAGGGCTGAGGCTCTTGTGGTTCAGAGGAATCCCACACCATGGAGAGCTGCTTTGGTTTTGGTGTTGCTCTTGGCAGCTTCCACAGAGCCCACATCATAGAATCACAGAGTGGTGGGGTCAGAGGGGACCCCCAGAGATCATTGAGTCCAACCTGCTGCCAGAGCAGGGTCACCCAGGGCAGGTCACCCAGGAACACATCCAGCTGGGTCTTGAAAGTCTCCAGAGGAAGAGAGGCTCCACAGCCTCTCTGGGCAGCCTGCTCCAGGCCTCCAGCACCCTCACAGTACAGAAGTTTCTCCTCATGTTGAGGCGGAACCTCCTGGATCCCAGTTTGTGTCCATTGTTCCCTACCCTCTCACTGGGCACTACCAAAAAGAGCCTGGCCCCTTCTTCTTGCCACCCACACTGCCAAGGGCCAGGCAATTCCAGGACTGAACCAGTCTCAGTTATCCTTCAGCTTTGCTATTTCCTGTCAAGGGGGAAGAACCCTCTAGGAGTCGGTGGAGGGACTCCACCTTGCCTGCTTTTCACCAGCCATGATGTGTTTGCAGGTGAGCCAGAAAGGGTTGCAGCTCTGGAATGCATCATGAGAAAACCTTACCTGGTGGGTGAGGAGATGGCAAATGTGGGTGGTGCTGCTCAGTGAGAACAGTGTGGGCTGGGGGCACTGTTGGCCCATGCAGGAGTTCAGGTTAGAATCATAGAATCAGAGTGG
>WBNM01034528.1:0-32497 GCA_013399055.1 Ramphastos sulfuratus | reverse complement strand
TCAGCCTCTCCTCATCAGGCCACTCATCATCCTCCTAGGCCTCTACTGGACCTTTTCCAGCAGACCCCTGATACTCTTAAACTGGGGAGCCCAAAACTGAATGCTGGATCATTTGTGTTTCTCAAGTGCCTTTCTGGATGTGCAAGTAGAATCACAAAATCATAGAATTGTTTCTGCTGGAAAGTTCATTAAGTCCAACCATTCTCTAAGGCTACCAAGTCTGTGACCCTTACAGTAAAGAAGTTCCCCCTTGTGTTGAGGTGGAACCTCCTGTGCTGCAGCTTACATTCCATTGCTCCTTGCTAAACCATGTCCCTCAGCACCACATCTGTGTCTTTTCAATACCTTCAGGGATGGGGATTCAACCAGCCTATCCTAGAGAACCCATTCAGTGAAGGAGTTTCTTCTAATATTCAACCTAAACCTCCCCTGGTGCAACTTGAGAGCATTGTATGGTCTGGGCAAAGGACATATGAAAATTAATTCAGAACACATGAAATAGAAAATTAAAAACAAGAAAGAAAACAACAAGAGGCCAAAGGGTCAACAAAGTAAAGGGTTGTGTTTAAGATGCAACTGTCCCACTCTGATTCCATTGGTGAATTGGTGGTGGTTTTGTCTAAATTACATTGATTTTGTGTCCCAAGTCAAGCCTGTCTTTTGCTTGTGAACACAATTGGTGAGTGAGCCCTCCCTGTCCTTCGTGTTGATCCTTCTGTTGTATTTTCTCCTCCTCATCCCACCAGAGCAGGTAGAAGCAGCAAGTGAGCAGCTGAGTGGTGCTTTGTTGCCAGCTGGGTGGGCTTAAACCACGTCAGACACATGTAAATCCCAAGCAGTGTTTGCAAGAAGCAGCTTTGCTGGAGGGCAGCTCTTCTATAAACTGCAGCTGCAGGAAGCACTCTAACCACAAGGTTAAACCCACAAAACCACCTCAACCAATACATACCTAAAAGCTATGCTATTGGAAAGCCAACACTATCAATTCTAGATTTACACCTGGTAAACTTAATCTGTCTAGAGGAGGCTGAGATCACTCTTCTCTGCTGCTGTCCAGCTCAGATTAATGCTGTGTGCTGGGGCTATGGACGTCTACCATAAAAGCAGAGGGACAAGGAAAAGATGGTGCTTATTTGCAGGCAGCAGAAGCAACAGCAGGGTTTTGTTTCCATATGCTGAACAGAATTATTAAATGGGAAAAAATAACCCAGAAAATACAAGCAAACAGAAGCACAGATGCTCAATCCCCAAGTTATTTATAGTGACCTTTCTGAACCCTTTCTGGAATCAACCAAAATCTAAAACATCTCCTAAATGCTGCTTCAGCTCAGTTTAACTTATGCCTATGGCTGAGGTTAGGGAGAGGCAGCTATGGTGTGCAGCCAACAGAAGTCTGTATCTGTACTCACAGGTATTCAGACTCCTTTTCCTTGAAGTGCTAAGGTCTCTGTGAATGTTATGTGGGATGGAGAAGCAGAGTGATGCAGTCTTTTAGGGTTCAGAGAGCTGGTTGCACTGACAGTCTCTATGGCTTACAAATGTCTCTGAAATCCTGGTAGCTACCATCCTCGACATTTCTGGGAGCCTTCTGTGGTGACTTCACAATTTGGATGGTTGCAGAGAGATAAAGCTATGAGATACTCCATGATTCTCTTCAGTATTTGGGCCTGGTTTAGATCTTTTACTCAAGATATGTCACAGAATCATTAAGACCTCTAAGATCATCAAGTCCAGCTGTCAAACCAACACCATCACTTCCCACTAAACCGCGTCCCAAAGTGCCATGCCCACATGTCTTTTTAACACCTCCAGGGATGGTGACTCCTTCAGCTCTCTGTGCAGCCTGTTCTAATGCCTGACCACTCTTTCAGTGAAGAAATTTTCCCTAATATCCAATTTAAACCCCTCTGGTGCATCTTGAGGCCACAGGGGTTTTGAAAGTCGCTAGTGGAGGAGACTCCACAACTTCTCTGGGCAGCCTGCTCCAGGGCTCCAGCACTCTCATGGTAAAGAAGTTTTTGCTTATGTGTTGGAGTTTGTGCCTCTTGCCCTGTCACTGGGCATCAGTGAAAAGAGTCTGGCCCCATCCTCTTGCCCTCACTCTTTATCTGTTTATTGGCATTGAGAAGATCCCTTCTGCTCTTCTCCAGGCTCAATAGCTCCAGGTATCTCAGCCTCTCTTCCCCAGAGACACGCTCCAGTGCCCTCAGCATCTTTGTAGCTCTCAAAACCCTTTTATAGCTCTCAACCCCCCTTTGTAGCTTCTTTGCTGTGTCTAAGGATTCAGCAGTAGTATGACCAGGAATATAATTGCACTGAGGAACCTTTGTGCTCTGTATTAGAGTCGGTCTTATGACTCTGGGTGCAGGGAGGGCTACAACTGATAACCCTTTTGTGAGCTACATCTTCCTCATCTTATTTCCAGCCCCTTAGGTTCTCTCTAAAGCAGCCTCATAAATTCCATCAGGCTCCTAACATTTGGGATTTTTAAAACTGTGAATTCACTTCCAGTTTGGTGATAAGCATTAGCAAACTTAACTTGATCTTAATGCTGTTATTCATCTAGTAATGGCTATTTGAGTTGCCCTAGGAGCTCTTCTCTATGTTTTCAAAGCTCATATCTCTTCCGGCTGCCTTCATGTCATGATCAGAGTTTTCTCTGTTCATTTACAGACTGCTGTGCAAAAAGCAGCCTCTGGAAACAGCTAGTGTGCAGCATCTCACAGTCTACAGATCTGATAACAAAAAGATACCAGTCAACCTTTTAAAAACTACAGGCAGCCTTTCTGCTTGCTTCTGCTCCTTGTACCAACAGTCTGATGCTCTTCAAATTAAAAAGCCAAAGGTCCACAGTGCTATTGGCCAGACAGTTCCCCTATCTGCTTACCCTAAACTGGGTATCACAAGAAAGCATAAAAGGTGTAGGGGCTCCATTCCCTGATCCCTGTTGTCTCACCCCAAGGATGGTCTGTGCTCCAAAGCTGCAGGAGAGCTCTTACCCTTCAGTTTATTTCCGTGTAGGTGATAATTCAATTTCCTATCAAACAGAACTGAGTATCTGTATTTGTCCTGGCTATTTCTACCCACAACGTGTGTTTATTCATTACCCACTCAGCTATCTGTCTTTAATTAGTTCCTCAGCTGAGCACTTCAAGCTGTGCTTTGCACGTCTGCAATGTTTCTTGTTTTACTAATGAATTTAATTTCAGGAAGCTCCTTGATCATGGCTCAGTCACTAGGAACTGCTGCCTCTTCATGTGTAAATAAAAGGAAGGAGATGTGGAGGGCCCCCAGCTTGCTTTCACCATAAGTGATGGTGTTTACTTGCCTAAGTCTCTCCAACATAGACACATCTTTCTCTACTGGGAAGCTTTCCAGCCACTCTGTCCCAAGCCTGGAGCATTCGTGGGGTTGTTGTGACCCAAATGCAGTACCCAACCCTGGGCCTTGTTGAAGTTCATACAACTGACATCAGCTCATTGATCCAGCAAGTCATACAGTGACAGCAGTGACATATTTCTAATCAAATCTTGTCATTCCCTCAAAACACTGAACCTTCTGAAAGAAACTACAAAGTTCATGAAATCTAACTACTCTGAGCCTATTGTTTGGAAAACTTGACCCCGATTTGGATATTTTAAAAAGCTTTTTTTGTTCAAAAGCTCTTTAATTATGAAATATAATTAGCGATGAAAAGGCTCTTTTGTAAAATGTTGAAAGCCAAAGTCACAATGACATCCTTCCATCAGTGGCAGATGTCTTTGATAACCAAAGAGTTCTGCTTCAAATTATCTGCTTCATTATTATGAGGACAAGCTGAGAGAGTTGGGGCTCTGCAGCCTGGAGAAGAGAAGGCTTCCAGAAGATCTTATAGTAGCCTTCCAGTATCTGAAGGGGGCTTACAGGAAGGCTGGGGAGGGACTATTGACAAGGTCTTGCAATGACAGGATGAGGGGCAATGGGTTTGAACTGGCAGAGGGGAGATTTAGACTGGATGTTAGGAGGAAGTTCTTTACAGTGAGGGTGGTGAGGCACTGGAACAGGTTGCCCAGGGAGGTTGTGGCTGCTCCCTCCCTGGAGGTGTTCAAGGCCAGGGTGGATGAGGCCTTGAGTAACCTGTACTAGTGAGAGGTGTCCCTGCCTATGGCAGGGGGTTGGAACTAGATGATCCTTGAGGTCCCTTCCAACCTTACCATTCTATGATTCTATGAAATTACTTCCTCTATTTTCCAATGTTGCTACAGCAAGTGCTTTTGAGAATTTTCTGTTCTTTGGGGATGGGAAATTATAAAACTATTTCTTGGTAAAATCTCTCCTCTACCATGTTTCTGGAATCTTCAGTTTGCTGGAAGACACCCTGCCAACTGTGGATCAAGTTTGCTTCTGAAATATGAAGTATCATAACAGTTCATAACAATAAATTGTGATGAATTTGACCTTATCATAGGAAACATGAATAAATAATAGTCAGGTGAATGGGACACAGACCCATGAACTGCGTTCTGTGGCTAACAATTGATACTGATTTAGTTGCTCAGTTTTCAAAAGCAGAGCTATTTGCTGTGAAAAGGTAAAAGTTTTCCCCCTGCAGGAGCTCACGAAACCAGGATTGATAACAAACTATAGATACAAGACACATTGGAAAGTGATTAGTGCAAAAAAAGAAAAGGCAAAAAAGATGTTTGAAACCATAAGTCAGTGCTGACTGCTGCTCTTTCCATAGCTGCTTCCCTGAAAGCTGTTCTCATGAAAAATACTGCTCCTCTGAACGACACCAAATCAGATGTGCAGATGATTCTTCACAAATGAGAGCTGGCATATAAAAATGTTAGAACTTGCTGCTTAATATTGTAAGGCTGAAAGCTTCATGATTCTGCAAGCTTAACTAAGACTTTCGGAGCGCAGATTACTGTAAGCTCCTAACGCTAAAGAGAGAGAACTGCCTTCAATAGCTTTAATGTGAAAAGAAAAAAAAACTATTTTGTAAAGGAAAAGATTTTCCACTCATCTCTTTTTAATTGTCTGTGCTGATTCCAAGCTAAAACCTTGACTAAAATTATCAGCCTTTTCAAATTTCTTCTCTTTCTGCATTACAGAACCAAGTGGGCACATCACAAAAGATTTTTGTCAGAGAAAAGAGGAAGAATTAATGGAGTAGAGACCTTTCCTTTGAAACCTGCTCTCTAAATATCAACTTTGTGGCAGTTTGCAGATTGTAGCTTTAATTTGGAACACACTATATTCAAACCTAGAAATGTGATAGTGGAAGTTCTTCACAGCATCTTCAATAGAAATGGCACTAAGTAGCCAACACTTCATATTTCTCTTACAATTTCCTACCTGGTATGTGTCACCCCCCACATCATTTGCAAGTTTTTCTACAGAAGATAAAGGTGAGAAAAAAACATTTAGAAAATAGAATCATAGAAGAGACTCCTGAGATCATTCAGCCTAACCATCAAATTGAGACCACCAAGGCCATTAAACCATGTCCCAAAGTACCATGTCCACACAGCTCTCAAACACCTTCAGGGACGGTGACTTCACCACCTCCCTGGGCAGGCTGAGCACCCTTTCAGGAAAGAAAATTTTCCTAATATCCAGCCTAAATCTCTCCTGGTACAACTTGAGGCCATTTCTCCTCATTCTGTTACCTGATAATAGGAAGAAGAGACTAACCTCCACCTCATCAGAGAAAGGAAACAGGAGTTTAATTCTTCACACTACTTCTCTCAAGCTATTGTTATATTTCCTTTTCCCAATTCAGGCTTCTAATCACTTGCCCCAAAATGCACAGCTCTGCCATTCTGTGTTTGTAGATACTGAAGCTGTTCCCTTGGGGACCACATCTACAGGAAAATCTAGAGTGACCTGCTTCTTCTTGGAGGGAAGCATCAGGATACATTCCCTAGGCAATTCTGGTAAGCACTGAGTGGGACATGATACATACAACATATATGTATTACATGTGTGTGTGTATATACATAGATAGGTAATAGGACTTGATGACAGCAGTGTTTTGGACAAGCTGTCAGAATTCTGCCTTACAATTAAAGGATGGAGAGAGAAGACTGTGAGATGAGACCCTTCTGAAATGTAGCAGCTGTGGTTCATAGAATCATAGAGTGGTAGAGGCTGGAAGACACCTCTAGAGATCTTCTAGTCCAATGCCCCTGCCAAAGCAAGACTACCCAGGGCAGGTCACAAAGGAATGCATCCAGATGGGTCTTGAAAACCTCCATAGAAGGAGACTCAACAGCCTCTCTGCACAACCTGCTCCAGGGCTCTGGCACCCTCACAGGAAACAAGTTTTCCCTCATGTTGAGGTGGAACTTCCTGTGTTCCTGTTTGTATGCACTGCCCCTTGTCATATCACAGGACACCACTGAAAAGAGACTGGCACCTTCTTCTTGAGACCTACCCTACAGGTACCTATAAACATTAATAAAATCCCCTCTCAATCTTCTCTGCTTCAGGCTTAACAGCCCCAGGTCTCTCAACCTTTCCTAATCAGTCCCTTCATCAAACACTAATAAGATCCCTTCTCAGGCTGCTGTTCCCCAGACTAAAGAGCCCCAGGTCTCTCAGCCTTAAATACATGGTTGCAGAATACACATCTGACCTTCCTCTTTATTCAACCATTGGACAGAAGAAGTTGAGCCATTTAAAAACCCTCTGTTAAGACATAATTGGAGTTAGCTTGGTTTGCTGGTACAGAGATGGATGGTACAAACAGAATGAGCATCGAGGGTCTCCAACTCCCCTTTCTTGATCAGTCTCTCCATCCTGGTGGCTGGGCATTTCTTAGTGTTCCTGAGTTACTTGGTGTTGAGTGCCAGGTGGTGGGTGCTGCCAGGTTAGATGAGCTCCTTTATAGCTGGATATCCTCCTTCCTGCTGCCACTCACTTATCCCTGTCTAAATGAGACCGAATTTGCATAACTTGCACATAGTGATGAACGAAACTGACCTCGCTATACCTCCCCTTCAATCATTTTTTTGGCCTTCTCAGTTCTTTCTGCTTTTTAAATGTCACTTAGTACTGCAGGAATACACAGGCCAAAAGTATTAAAGTGAGAAAGAGTTCCACCTACAAAATTAATACAGGGAATTGTCTCCATTTTATACCCCAGTTCTGAGATTATTCAGGTTTTTGAGGTGAAGCTTAAAGGTGACCAAAAATTTGTGCATGCAATGGACAGGATGCCAGCAACTTCTCATTCTCCAGTCTCAGGTTCTCCTGGTCCCTGACATTTTCCCATCACTTCTCCATATATCGTGGTAATTGACTCATCTTTTAATTCCTGAATTTTGTATCCTGCACAGTTGTTTTTCTCACTTTGCTATAGTTTAGTAGTGAGATACTGCTCTGCATTATGATCCCATAGATGGGAAAGTGTTTGAAATTATAATTAAAGCATAACTTTTACAGGATCTGAGTTTAATATGAACAGCTACTGTATATCATCTATCAGACTAATGACTCTGCTTAAATTCCCTAGGAATTCAGAGACAATACTTCACGTGAAATGCTTCAGGTACTCCTTTCTTTGCATTAAAGAGGATGAAATTAACCTGTAATATAATCATGCTGATGAGGGGAATTTGAATAAAATTAGCTCTTAATTGCATTTGAATTCTGCATCTCAGAAACATAAAGCTCAGAACTCCCCTATGGATTTCCAGCAGTTTTTTTTTTTTTTTTTCTTTTATGATCAGTTGGAGAATTGATCATGGGCATTGACTGCCATATGCTTTCATTACTTCCACAAATACATAAAGGAGAATAAAATTTATTAGTGCTTTGAAATTTGAAGGAGCTGCCTTCTGTAGTTTATACCAATGTACCCATCTAGGTAGAACTGAATGCATGTGAGAATTACTTAACAGTAGGGCAGGTAGATTCCTACCTTCAACCAGGTAAAATGTCTCTGCAACTATCTGGTTTGCATTTTGTGAAGAATCTGGGAAGTGTGGAGATGTAAATTATGGCATTGTGTTATTCCTCATGCCTACATCCAACATGTGGGTACAACAGGTGTGACTTGCATTTTAGAAGACAGGAAAGAGCACGCAGGAGAAGGAACCAGCAGGAAAGTGTACAAAGATAATGTCCTGGGTTTGGCTAGGACGGGTTAAATGTCACAAAAAGCTGGGAGAGGCCGTGACCAGGATAGTCAAATTAACCAGGCAATGGAGTATTCCATGCCATAATTATATCATGCTTGCTATAGAAGGTGGGAGATGGCCAAAGGAAGTGCATGGAGGTCAAGCAGGTCCTGGGTTCCAGGTGATGAGCATTGCATGTCACTTATTTTATAAATCATTTCATTGGCACTGTTGTAATTCCTGCTGTTTTCCTTTTGTGTTATCCTATCAAACTCCCCTTATCTCAACCCATAATGTTTTACCTTTGTCTCTTGATTCTCCTGCCCATCCCATCAGAGTGGGAAGTGAGAGAGAAGTGACTGTGTGAAGCTCAGCTGAAAGGTGGGCATGGACCACAAGAGCAGACAAGGACTAAATGTTATTTCCCCTCAGAAAAGATCCTCAGAGAACACTGCTTTCCTTAAGTCCTTAAGGAAAAGTCTCCAGCAATGAAAACACACACTAAATCAGAGTGTAATCTACACTATAGTGTGCATTAAGAAGAGTTTGAGCGGCAGGTCAAGGGAGGTTTTCCTTCCTCTCTACTCTGCCCAGGTGCACCTGGATTAGTTCTGGGCTCTCCAGTTCAAAAGACACAGGGCACTACTGGAGAGACTCCAACAGAGGCTGCAAAGAATCTGAGGGGAACTGGATCATCTCTATGAGGAGGAGAGGCTGAGAGCCTTGGGGTTTGGACTGGATGATTTTTTGAGGTCACTTCCAGCGTCTGACATTCTGTGGTTCTGTTCAGCCTGAAGAAGAGAAGGTTGACAGAGGATCTTCTCAAGGATGATTAAGAACATTGAGCAGAGGACAAGAGGATAGGGTCAGACTCTTTCCAGTGCTGGTCAGTGACAGGACAAAGAGCAGCAGGCACAAAGCAAAACACAGAAAGTTCCACTTCAACTTAAAGAAAAACTTTCCTCTGAGGGTGCTGGAGCCCTGGAGCAGGCTGCTCAGAGAAGTTGTGGAATCTCCTCTGGAGATAATCCAAACCCACATGAACATTGCAGTCCTGTGCGACCTGCTGTGGGTGACCTTGCTTTAGCAGAGGCATTGGACAAGATGATCTCCAGAAGTGCCTTCCAACTCCTACCATGCTGGGATTCTGTGACTGCAAATTTCTAGACGGAAGTACAAGAGTAAACTCCCCCAAAAGTATATTTAGAAGGAAAATAAACAAAGCATCAAGTCCTGAAACTCCTTGATGAGCCAAGGTCAAAGTTCTTGAATAAAAGAACTCAAGGTGTATTTCCCCTGAGAACACACAGGTACACTCACAGGCACACACACACAAAAGCAATGCACTGATGCAATAATTGAGCTTTAATCGGCATTTCTGTCATTGTGAAGGAGACTTTTTCTGTCTGTCACTGCAGATCCTACACTAACAGTGCTGATAGCGGTCTTCATGAACACCTAACTGAGAGAGAAGCACAGTTAATGCAACTGCTTCCTCCTCCACATTGTGAAGATTAAAGATAATAGAAGTAAAACACAAAAATATGATTCATGGCTCAGAAATCAAAGTCTTACTGGGAGGGTAAAAACAGGACATTGGAGGAGATGGAGAAACCATAAATCTAAGCTGTGTGAAAACCTCTCCCTCTTAAATTCTGTCTGTGCTATAGCAGAAATGGGACTAGAGGAAAAGAGACTCAAGGATAAAGGCAAATCTAGGGCACAAGTCAGTATGTTCCCCTCTGGGCTTATGAAGAGCAGACTTGAATCAAAGTCCTTGGAAGTCCTTGAGAAAAGGATATTCTTAGCAGGTTACAAATATAGGAGCTTCAAGAACACCCATACTTTCCTAAGGGGAATGAAAAGAAAGTCTCCAAAAAGTGCCAAAAGTTACAAAAGTAACTTTGCCTCACTATGATTGTTGATGAAATAATTCATAGCTCTCACAGCATACATAGCATTCATTGCAAGAAAGACACTGAAGTTTATGGCAGGGGGTTGGAACTAGATGATCCTTGAGGTCCCTTCCAACCTTATCATTCTGTGATTCTATGATGAAGTGGTTACAGAGAAGGGCAATGTAACTGGTGAAGGGTCTGGAGAACAGGACTGGTGAGGAGCAGCTGAGGGAACTGGGGTTGTTCACTGTGGTGAAGAGGAGGCTGAGTGGACACCTCATTGACCTCTACCACACCCTGAAAGGAGGCTGTAGTGACCTGGGTGTTGGTGACAGGCTGAAAGAAAATGACCTCACATTGCACCAGAGGAGCTTTAGGTTGCCTATTAGGAAAAATGTCTTGGCTGAAAGAGTGGTGAAACATTGGAACAGGCTGCCCAGGGAGGTGGTGGAGTCACCATCCCTGGAAGCATTAAAAATGTGTAGACCTGGCAATTCAGGACACATTAATGGCCCTGGTGGTATTGCACTGATGCTTGGACTCGATGATCTTAAAGGTCTTTGCCAATCAAAATGGTTCCATGATAAACATGGCAGTGTCCAGGACTGACAGCTTTGCTTTAAACCTGGGAAGGCTTGACATTTGCTCCAGATCAAGCAAAGATCTTTGGATAGAACACAATGCCCAAATCCCCACTGAATCCATATTCTGGTTGCACACCTGCTCTCCATAAAACTGCCTATGTCTGCTCTCCTGGTGGGTCACCACTAAAAAAAATCAGGAAACATTTAGAAAGCTTTCCTCAACACTGAAATAGCAAATAGAAAAGAGACATCCTGATGTTTTATCCAGGGTACAAGACAGGCCTCAGGGAAGATTTATGGGATTTTTGCCATGATGATCACAGGAGTCTTAGTCATTCTGGGAGAGCGCAGCAGCTTAAGCAGATCTTTAGAGGGGTAATAAAGTTCCTTTCTGCTGACTACTTTTCAGGATGCAAATAGTGTTTTGTGAGGTGCAGTTAAACATGAAAAATACTTCTGGCATACAAAGATGGATAACCATGCATGGACAAGCTTTCTGATTTTATTCCAACAATAGTCACCATCCAAGCTCACCCAGAGAAGCCTTAATCAGGTCATAAATCAGGGGAACAGAAAAATAAAATTGTCATTTGTGGGACCAAAATAAAATCTATATTTCTGAAAGAAGAATCTAGTGATTTTTTTTTTTCATAGAACAATTACAATTCTGCTCTCTGTACTACATTCCTAATGCTCCTTGGTTCATATCAAACAAATGGCACTGAGATGAAGGAATTTAAATTTCATTTGGTCAGTCAATAGGGTAGGAATGGTTAATTGCTGTGACCCCAACTGATTAATTGATTTGTTAAGAATTTGATGGGTAAGGGAGAAAGGAAGTGCAGGAGACAGCATCTATCTCTGCTTTCTTTAATACTCCTTGCCCTCAAATAACAACTTTCAGCTGTCTGTTCTTATGGACTGCAAAGACCAGCAGCTCTGGCCACAGTTGTCAAAGTACTGGCAGGCTCTACAACCAGAAAGAGAAATCCTTCTGAACAGGTACATCTTTATTTTACTGTTTGGGCACTCTTACCTTTTCCATCTTCCTTCCACACCAACCAAAAATCTGTGTTCTCCTGCCAGTCTTCATACCTCTAACTGAATTTTATTCACCACTTTAAAAAGTGATAAAAGAGTAACTACATGGAATCATGGAATCATTTTGGTTGGAAAAGACCTTTCAGTTCAACCATTTTCCAACTACCAAGACTGGTGCTAAATTATGTCCCTGAGCACCACATCTCTGCCTCACTGAAACACCTCTGGGGCTGGGGATTCAATCAGCTCCCTGGGGAGACTGTTCAAGTCTTGAGAACCCTTTCAGTCAAAGAGTTTCTTCTAATATCCTCTGGTTCAATCTGAGGCCACTTCCTCTCACCCTATCACTTGTGACTAGGGAGAAAAATCCAACATCCACCTCAGTCCAACCTCATTTTGAGGAGAAGGCTCAGGAGAAGTTCTCCTTTTCTCCAGACTAAACAATCTCAGTTCCCTCAGTTACACCTCACCAGACGTGTTCTCCAGACCCTTCATCTTCGTTGCCCTTCTCTGGACCCTCTCCAGCATCTCAATGTCTTTCTTGTAGTGAGGGTCCCAAAACTGAAGAAAGATGCTATCCATTATTTCTTAGTCATCAGCTGTAAGACCCTATTACAAAAACATTTATCCAACAGAGCTGAGAAACAAACACAAACTGACCTGTGTTTAGTCACACAACATATATCACAAACATCAAACAGGTGCTAGGAAAATTTGCAAACACCCCATGATATTTCTTTCTGCTCCTCAGACATCCAGTTTGTGTCCACTGACCCTAGTTCTATCACTGAGCACCACTGAAAAGAGTCTGGCCCCATCCTCTTGCCCCCCACCCTTTAGCTCTTACTGAGCATTAAGAGGATCCTCTCTCAGGCTGCTCTTCACCATGCTCAACAGCCCTACTACTCTCAGCTCTCCTCCTCATGGAGATGCTCCAGATTGCTACCAGCACAGCCTGCAAATCAAACTACTACCCAAACCTGCCAGTTTAACCCTGATGAGGATTAACACTTGATAACCATCTTGTCAAACATTACACACCTGTAAGCAGCGTTTACAGCACTAAATTTTGCCCCCCACACTGCTATTTGTATTCCACAAACACAGTTTGCAGTGGCATGCACAGCACTGATACTGATAAGAGCACTCAGCAGAAACAGAATGGGAAACACTCTTATGCAATCTGGATTGCTGCTTATATCAACAGAAACATAGTGGGATAATCTAAGTTGCCACATTTACCATAAGATACAGGCAAATATTGATATTTTCAATGTGAAAATGAGCCTCCATATGTGCACTTTTATAGACAAAACTTCTCGAACCACACCATGCTTTCACAGAACAAAAAAAGCCTCTGAGGAGACAGACACTTCTCCAGATTGGCACGAGGTGTCTATATAGATATCAATTTCCACTTTATCTTGCTTTCCACCCAGGTGTAAGTGTAACAAAGCCAGAGAACTTACGATCTCCTTGGCAGCGCACAGGACCCACAGATATCTTGGCTTCTGATCCAGGCCGGTCAACGTCTCCAACCACTACCTGACTCACTGGCAGGTGCTCCTTGTATGATAACATCCCAGTGTCTTTTCTCCTGGATTACAGAGGGAGAAAAAGAAAGTAATTGTGGAATATTAAAAAAAAAATTACTTCCTTGGTCATCATTGTTCAATTGTTTCCTTGACCATTGTTGTTTGATGAACTAAGCACCAAGGGAATAGTTATGCAGCAGTTGTACCAGTACAGCGTCAATGCCTACAAAGCCATGTGAAAAAACACCAGTTTGAGCAATACCACTGCCTCTTTGCTGGAAAACAGATGGATAGCAGCTGCTGCCACCAAAGAACACACTCAAGAGTAGCAGCTTGCTCTGTGGCCACTCCTGGACTCATCTGGGTTTGTATGGGTTTTTGGAAAAGCTACTGAAGTGCACAGTATGATTATGGGCATGAACTTGTATGGACTTCAGGAAGCTGAAAGGCTTTTTTGTCTCTGGATGACTCTGGACATGAGTCAAAAACGAGTTAACTTATTGAACACAAGCCAACAGCGTGCACTTGCAGTCCAGAAGGCAAATCACACCCTGGGCTGCATCAAAAGAAGCACGGACATCAGGTTGAGAGAAGTGATTCTGTCACTCCGCTCTGCTCTGGTGAGACCTCACCTGGAGCATTCTGTCCAGCTAAAAGGCCCTCAAGACAATAAGGACATGGACTTGATGGGGAGGGTCCAGAGGAGGGCATCGAGATGATCAAAGGGCTAGAGTACCTCTCCTATGTGAACAGGCAGTGAGTTGAGGCTGTTCAGCCTGGAGAACAGAAGGCTCCGTGGAGAGCTTATAGCAGGATTTCAATACCTGAAGGGGACTNCAGACCACTGGCAGGAGAGAAACTTGAAACCCTGCCAATCAAACAGGGCACCAGCATTGCAAACAAGTCTGGGCCTGTTTTGCCCCAGCAGGACAGGGACCTACAGGAAGGCTGGGGAGGGACTGTTTACAAAGGCATGTAGCACTAAGGCAATGTTTTGAAACTGGAGCAGGGTAGATTTAAGTTGGACATTAAGAAGTTGTTTACTATGAGGGTGGTGGAACACTGGAACAGGTTGCCCAGGGAAGTGGTGGAGGCCTCATCCCTGGACACATTCAAGGTCAGAGTTGATGTGGCCCTGGGCACCCTGATGTAATTGAGAATGTCCCTGCTTATTGTAGTGGGGTTGGACTAGATGACCTTTAAAGAACCCTTCCAACCCAAACCATCCCATGATTCTGACTCTGTGACCTGATTCATTAGATTGGTAACAACTGAGAAGCACAGCAGAGATCTGCACCATCTTTGGTAACGCTTGGAGCTTTCCAGAAGTAGCACCCTCGTAGTATTTTGCAGCTGCACCTTCAGCCTTTGGAAGGCAAAAATGCTTTTTAAAAGAGGCACAACTGAAGTAACTGAGACAATAACCACTGCATTTTCAAAGGGCAGTTAATTGGAACTCAAGTCTGCTCCTTGTGATCAAGAGACCAATTAGAGACTTAATTGCTAGAGTTATTCAAACAGGAAATGATGTTTCTCCTTAATCCCTGTGTTCTTCCCCTTCACAGCACTTGGCTTTCTCTATGGGCCCTCTATGTGACGCAGAACATTAGGGGTTGGCAGAGACCTCTGGAGATCACAGAGTCCAAGACCCTGTCAGAGCAGGTTCACCCAGAGCAGGTTGCACAGGACAGCATCCAGGCAGGCTTTGAATGACTCCAGAGATTGTCATGGTAGGCCTGAATAGGCCAAAATAGGCTTGAACATGCCCTGGCTTGCCCAGACTTGCTTTACTCCTGTTTGCCTCCTGTGGTAAACAAGGTGCATACACTTGGCTTGTGCCTGCCTTGTTTTTCCCTGAAGTAAGCCTATGGCTTCACCTAATCTGGTTAAACTTGGCTAAGAGCTCTTCTGATTGGCTATTCTGTGTCCAAAGGCCCATTATTGTCAGGTTGTACTGATAAAGAGCAATGAGCAGGTGACACAAGGCGCTCTGCCCTTGTATCCGTGCTTGCTTGCTTGCTGCTGCCGCCATTGTTTCTGCCTTATCACGCTCTCTGCTTCCAGCAGTGTTCTGCCTCACTGCATCCTGCCATGCTGTGCTAAGCTATAAGCAAGGCCTGCCACATAATAACAAACTGTAATACTTTGAGCTTGTCTGCCTGGAAACTGCTTGCTTCGAGTTTACCAGGAACAGGCTCTAAATGCCTGCACGTGACAGGCCTGCATAGCCAGCGTGACATCCATGCCAACACTGCACACTGCAAGACATCCTGCCTACAGCTGCCAAGACAAGGAGCCCTGGAAGGGACACATGGGTTGTCCAAGAGGGACCAGGACCAGGTCAGAGCTTGTCTGCCTCTTTTCCCAGCAGCCTGTGAAGCCTGGGAAGAATTACAAGCCTCAGCAGCTGACAGGACACCAACAGAACCCCATGCAAGCGTTTGGGTACTGTCTGAAGATGTAGTTAGTGCCGGGGAGTTGGGAGCTAATTTTTGTGAGTAAATACTCAAAGCCTCTTTAGCAAACTCTGCAATTGAACCTAAACAAATCCTAGCCTTCTGCCATAAGCAGAAAGTTGCTCCTTGAGTCCATCTAGTTGACAAGTGGTATAACTGACTGCAAGAACTTCTCTTGCAGTTCAATTGAGTTTAATGTTTAGTTATTGGTAGTTATTTGTCCTACATCTAGTTATTCCTTTATGTAATGCCTTCCATGACCATTGCAAAACAACCTGATTATTATTAAAGTAGTGATCTGGGGGGGGGGAAGTGACACTCCTGAATATTGAAAATTAATAAACAAAAAATACCATCTCACATCAATTAATTACCCTTCCATTACAGAGGTGGAGACTCCACCACCTCTCTGGGCAGCCTGTCCAGTACTCTATCACTCTTGAAGTAAAGAAGTTTCTCCTTATGTTTAGATGGAACTTCCTATGTTCAGGTTTGTGCTTGTTAGCACTTGTCCTGTCACTGGGTGCCACTTTAAAAAAAAAAACAAAAAAACAAAAAACAAAAAATAAAAAGGTTCCCCACCCTTTAAGTATTGATAAGACCCCACCTCAGTCTTCTCTCCAGGCTAAACGGCCCCAGGTTGCTCAGCCTTTCATCACAGGAGAGATGTTCTAGTCCCCTCACCATCTATGCTGCCCATTGCTGTACTCTCTCCAGTAGTTCCCTGTCCTTCTTGAACTGGGGAGGCTGGAACTGGACCTAGTACTCCAGATGAGGTCTCACTAGGGCAGAGTGGAGGGGGAGGAGAACCTCCCCTGACCTGCTGGTCACACTCTTCATGATGCACCCCAGGATTCCATTAGCCTTCCTGGCCACAAGGACACACTGTGAGCTCATGGTCATCCTGCTGTCCACCAGGACTTCCAGGTCTTTTTCCATAGAGCTGCTTTCCTCTGGTGGGATGCAGCTATACCTGGTGCTACGATGGTGAGGCTGTTGCAGGGGACTGATGGGAAGGATACACCACGAAGAGAAGTAACCCTCACAGACTGCTTCTGTGGATTGAGCTAGGTTGTAACACATCACTTCCCATCCACGGATTGCAGTGCCCTTTTACAGAGGTATTTTATTCATCTGCTTGGAGACAAGGTGTTGGAAGAAATGTGAGATTAAAGGACTTTCCCCTTAAGAAAGAAAAGAATGAATAACAAAGCCAGGTATGTAGACCTTAATCTTCTATCTCCGCTAAAGACCTGTATCCATGCGACTCACTCCCTTCTAATAGAGGATAAATGTAGGTCATCACTTGGCTCTTTCTGTGGTTCTCCTCTGAGACTGCCTTTCTCTGCTGATTGTTACTCTTTCAAAGAATGCTTTAAAGGTGGACGTGTCTATATAAAATAAAGAATTCTTCAAAGAGTGGTAAAAAGAAACCTATTGCCATTTTTCTTCATTCCTTCCCCTCTCACAGAAAAAGTCAATATATCAGCTCCAAATAAGGATGTCAAAGGGCAGCCCTTTCCTGTCAACAATAGCTTCAACCTCCTTTGAAAGGCACAAAATAGAGCAGTACCAGTTTTCTACCTTTTTGCTGACCTTGTTTCTACTCATTAGAATATGTTAGTCATTTGGTCACTTTAAAGATGTTGCCAAGATAATAAAGCCAAATGTCAGAGTCCTTTTCAGAAAGTTCTGTTTTGTGATAATCATGGAATCACAAAATGGGTTTGATTGGAAAGACCTTTAAGATCATCGAGTCTGACAATTCTCTAACTCTGCCAAAGCTGTTGCTAAACCATGTCCCTCAGCACCATATCTCTGCCTCTCTGAAACACCTCCAGGGATTGGGATTCAACTACCTCCCTGGGCAACTTGTTCTAGCCTCTGAGAATCCTTTCAGTGAAAGAGTTATTTCTAATATCTAACCCTAACCTTCCCTGGTACAACCTGAGGCCATTTCCTCTTGTTCTACTATTTATTACTAGGAAGAAGAGACCAATGCCCATCTGGCTCCAGCTTCCTTTCAGAGACTTGCAGACAGTAAGAAGTTCTCCCTTCAGCCTTCTTTTCTCCAGACAACCACCCCAGTTCCTTCAGCCACTCCTCACCAGACCTGTCCTCCAGACCCTTCACCAGCTTTGCTGCCTTTTTCTGGACACACTCCAGTATCTCAGTGCATTTCTTGGAGTGAGGGTCCCCAAGCTCATCCCAGTCCTCAAGGTGTGGGTGGCCTCTCCACTGCTGACTATAGTGGGGGAGTCACTTCTCTGGTCCCTTTGGCACACTATTCCTCATCTAGGCCAGGTGCTGTTGGCCTTCTTGGCCACCTGGGCACACAGTGGCTCACGTTCAGCTGGCTGTCAATCAGCATCCCCAGATCTTTCTGGTCACTAACTTGACTCATCATTGCAGGAAATACACTCTGCCATGCACAGCAGCTATTGAGCTCTGAGAGTGATGGACTAAGTGTGTTGTCTTCTCTCCAGCAGAACCTGCACAGCTCATTTGTTCTTAATAAAAGAGAAGTAATGGTAGCTTTTGGCCTATGTGTGAACCAAAAAGAGAAATCATAGAATAGTAAGGTTGGAAGGGACCTCGAGGATCGTCTAGTTCCAACCCCCTGCCAGAGTAGCTCTGTTAGGCTTTTCTAAGGTAGTTGTATCTCCTCTGGACATACTAATCAGCACTGACAAAGTCAAAGAAGTTATGAACCACAGACTGATTATAATGCTTGACTTTGTACTACATACTTAGGAAATAATCACAGCTGGAACGCTCAGCTCCTGCAAGTGATGATGCTTCTGCCAGTATTTAAAGACTTTGCATATTAAGAGGGTGGAGAAAGTCTCTGAAGTTCTTCCCCACCAAAGAAAATCCCCTTAAGAGAATAAAGATTGAATTCAGAGTGTGTCACATTCCTATTAATAGTCAAATGGGAGATGAATGAATCTGATCAAATCCTGTACTGATTACCAGGAGATATTGATGAAATCTCAGTGTAATTTTCTATTCCTAATTTCTTTTCCTATATATAATGGTCTGCAGAGTGCTTCAGGGTGCCTTTGAATGAAAGCAGTAGATATTAGTGTAAGATTTATCATTGTTTTGATTATGATCATCTACTTACTCCTTATAAGCACTCTGTGGTATGGAAAGAAGAAATACATTATGCATCTATCAGCAAATGACATAGTCAAAGTAAGGATAAGATTCTGTATTGCTATTAATTTGTTTATGTAATGATTTCATACCACCAGGCTTCTGTTGCTGGAGTAATTTATTTTCTCCAGTTTTGTTAGACATCACTTAAATATCAGTGTAGTCCTATGCAGGAAAACACATAAAGAATGTACTGTAAGTAGGAAAAGAATTATTTTTATGAGATATGCCTACATGAGCTGAGGAACTGGAATTGCTTTGACAATACAAATAAAACACCTACTGAAACAAAACCACAGTGTTGAACATCTACAATTTAATTAATAGCAGTGGTTTAAAGAATACAAACTCCCAAATATTCCTATTTCTAAGGTATGCAACAGCCCATCTCACACAACTCTCATCTTTTTACTTTGCAAGCACCTCTTTTGCAATAGAGCCACAGAATCATTTTAGCTGGAAAAGATCTTTTAAGATCATCGAGACCAACCATTCTTTAGCTCTACCAAGTCTGATACTAACCCATGTCCTTCAGCACCACATTTCTACCTCTTTCAACACCTCCAGGGACAGGGATTTAACCACCTCCCTGGGGAGCCTGTTCCAGTTTTTGACAACTCCTTCGGTCAAAAAGTTTCTTCTAACATCCATCCTAAACCTTCTCTGGTGCAACTTGAGGCCGTTTCCTCCCGGCCAGTCACTTGTTCCTAGGAAGAACAGATCAACATCTATCTTGCTCCAACCTCCATCATCTGTTTGAGTAAGGTATAAAGCAGTTCAGTCCAACTAATATCTGTGAATTAACATCTGTAAAAAACACTGTGAAGGGTACAGACATGCCAAGCATTAGTATTTTCTCCCTTCCAAAAATATGTGGCTAGATTTTTAAAAAAAAATATATATTAGAACTGCTAAGGAGAGTTAATATTAGAGACATTTTAATGAACAATCCCATTTTGGCAGCAGCCTTAATAATATGAAAGCAAGTTACTTGCAAATAGGCAAGCTCTAATTAACAGGATTAAAAGCAGGGCAAACAAAAGCTAGGATTAAAGCAGAACTAGCTAGTTTTGGAAAGGTTTTGATAAAAATGTAGGGGTTTTTGTTTGGTTTGGTTTTTATGTACATGACATGCTGCACAAAAGCCCTACTTTTAGATTCACCCCATTCCCATCACTCTGCCGTGCTTAGGAACTGTAAATTGCCAACAAGACACTGTGGGCTGAAAATCATAGATTCACAGAATCATAGAATGGTTTTGTTTAGAAGGGACCTTAAAGACCATCTAGTTCCAACTCCCCTGCCATGGGAGGGAACACCTACTAGATTGGGTTGCTCAATGACTTCTTCAACCTGGCCATGGACAGTTCCAGGAAGGGGACATCCACCATCTCCCTGGTCAAATGTTTATTTCCACTGAAATTTGCTGTTCTCAGAGATTCATAGAGATCTCCTCTTCCTTTCCCATGTCTTGTCACCTCACTGGTTAAGCTGCAGATAATGACTCACCCTTGATCAGGAGTATTATGGAAAATGCCTCATCACTGTACAGGATCATACAGATGAGAGTCATAACTGAAGTTATTTTCAGATGGGCTGAGGTCCTACAAGATCTCTTCTCATATTCCTAACAGCAGAAGAAAGNTTACTATTCTATGATTCTAAGTTTGAACTCTTACAATGAAGATGGACCTTAGGGCAGTTCAGCATCTGTTCTAGCCACCAACCTTTAGCAAGGTGCACTTTACAATGTAATCTGTGTTTTGGTTGGGTAAACTCAGACTATATGAGGGTAAAACTGCCAGTTATGGGCAAACAAGGGTCTGCAAGAGGTTTGAATGAGTGGAAAATGCTGAAAAACAAGGAAAGCAGTCTAGAATTGTAGTTCTGGTTTTGAGAGCACTCATCTCCTGAAAATCTAATCCCAGCATCCACATTGCTAACATAAACAAATTCATTCTTGGACATCTCTTACTAAAGGCAAACTACAAAGACATGAGGCCGGGGATGCATCAGACATGAGTAATATTTGTTCACAGTTGATAAAAAATTGAATAGAGGAGATGAACTTCATGCATGAACATCATATTCACAAATGGGCCCACCAGCATGGTGAACAATTTTAAAATACCCTCAATGGCAATGAACTACACAAAAAAAAAAAAACAACACAAACCCAAACCAAAACAAACCTGCAACTTGTGTTTAGCACAAGTTACTTACTTAACTTACTTTTAGGACCTTCAGACCTCCTTTGAAGAAGAAACCAGTTTAATTTAGCCATGAAAACATATGTTTAACTCACACTTTTTTTCCCTGGAAATAGACATAGGTCTTCTTTCTCACTTTACACACTCCATCCCTCTTCTGAACTTCAAGGTGAAAAAAATCTTTCAAATCACATTAGAAAATAAATTTGCTCCTGTGGACACCTCTCAAACCTTATAATCTCATAGCACCAACCCTCTTAATTGAATGTAGGTTAATTTGGATCATCTTAAAGATCCTCATGAGGATGATATGCTTTAATAGTGGCTGGAAAATGAATACTTCAGAACATACACAATCTACAATTTGAAAAAACCCTGTTACTAAATACCTATTTAAAAAAAAAAAAAAAAGTTAATAACAACTTGATTAAAACACCATGAGCCTTCCAAAGACACTGCCTAAACCTTTTCTAGCATGGCTGGACACGTGGGAATGAGTTGAACAACTGAAGATGCCTGATGCTGAATTTATAACATCATGGACTTGATGTGAGTAGCTTGCAGCTCTCTATGCTACCAACTACCCACAAGGCTTTGGATCAAGTCCTATGAAACCATCAGAGCAAATGTGCTTCTGGCAGGATTTTTAAGGCACAAGGATATGTATTGGAAGAAATATTAAAAAACTCAGAGAAGCAGTTCAGAGGCTAAATTCCTTGGAGTTCTTGACAACTTTGACAGTTTTATTTCATATGACTGAGAGAGCTAAATAAAAATAATTGAGTATGGCAGGACAAAATAACAGATGGCCATGGTGAATGCTGACTTCAGCCTCTATATGCCTGTTGAGTTCAATAAGGTACTGAAGGGCATAACTTAGACTTGAATTGGGTCCAGAACACTTCATGAGGTATGAGACTTAACTGCACCTCGAAAATGTCAGTAAAAGCCAAATGTATAACATCCACCTGCTCCTACCCTTTCCCTGGCACTTGCTGTTCATCCTTACATCACAGCTATGCATACACCATACTCAAACAAATCTATGCTTTGCAGAAAGGTACCACAGGGAACACCGTGGTGCTGGGATTTAGCTCCCCCCTTCAGTTGCTTGTATAGCTACGACACTAAATATATTGGGAAAAAAAATCTAAGTTGCTCACATCCTAGAAGAGAGGGTTTTATTAGGAAGCCTCCAAAATCTCCTCCAGAAATATGCTAAGTATATCCAAACAAGGGAAACAAAGCTGGTGAAGGGTCTAGGGCCCAAGTCTTGTGAGGAGTGGCTGAGGATATTGTGCTTGTTTAGCCTGTAGAAGAGGAGGCTGGGGGAGGCCTTGTAGCTCTCTAGAACTCCTTGAAAGGAGGTTGAAATGAGTTTGGGATTGAGGTTCTTTCCCAGGTAACAAGTGATAAGACAAGAGGAAATAGCCTGAGCTGCATCAGGGAAGGCAGTGCCAGGTTAACAGTTGGACAACATGGTCACAGAATTATAGAATTGTTCCGGTTGGAAAAGATCATCCAGTCCAACCTAAGACCACCATGGCCGTTACACCATGTCCCCAAGTGCCATGTCCACTTGCTTTTTTTGAACACCTCAAGGCATGGTGACTCCACCACCTCTCTGGGCAGCCTGTTCCAATGCCTGACCACTTTCGAAAGAAAGAAATTTTTCCTAATATCCAACCTAAACCTCCGCTGGCACAATTTCAGGCTGCTTCTGCTCATTCTGACACCTTTCAGAGAGCTGTAGGGAGTAGGAAGGCCTCCCCTCAGCCTCCTTTTCTCCAGACTAAATCCCCATTCCCTCAGATACTACTCACAAGACCTGTTCTCCAGACCCTTTACCAACGTTATTGCCCTCCTCAGGACCCTTTTTGCCTTACTTCTGTGTGTCTGCAAAATAGAGATTGGTAATAAACATAAATCTGCCATACAAGAAAAATGTTGTGTGCAGTTATGTTGGATTCTGCTTTGTGTAAAAAAATGACACTTCTACGTCTGTATCATAAGGCAGAGGAACAGGAACTGAACCACTGCATGGAAGGCAGAGTAAGAGGAACTGAACCAATGCATGGAAGGCAGAGTAAGAGGAACTAAACCAATGCATGGAAGGCAGAGTAACAGGAACTGAACCAATGCATGGAAGGCAGAAAACAGGAACTAAACCAATGCATGGAAGGCAGAATAATAGGAACTGATGTATGGAAGGCAGAATAACAGGAACTGAACCAATGTATGGAAGCCAGGATAAGAGGAACTAAACCAATGTATGGAAACCAGGAAGTTTGAGGCACAGGATGACCGTGTATCACAATGTGCTTGTCATTTGTGAATTGAAAGAAGGGAAGACATGAATCTTGGACTTTGCATTTAGAAGCTTGAGGCTTGCTTACCATGCAGGAAGAAAGCTGTCAACAATAATGTGATGTTTAGATGAAGGTAAACCTGGGGAATGCTTATAATGGGAAACAGGCTGGGGACAGATCAGATGTTCCTGTAGATGTGAACAGAAAAAAACAACCAAAAGAGCATATGTGGAGATGAAGAATGCAACTAAGAGGAAGATCTCCCACGGCCACAGCCAGGGGACACTAGTATGGATGGGAGGAGCCAAATGTAAATGAATAGGAAACAGCCTGAATAGGCAGTAGCTAACTGTGTAGTAGCTCAGTAAGACTTGCATTCAGATGCACACAGTTGGAGCAGAAACCCCTGTGTGCCCAGTGATGTGTCTAGCACTGGACATAAATTATTAAAGAATATCTACTTCACAGCCTGGGCTGCTGAATTTTTGTATTTCTCTGTATCACATGTGAAGAGAGGAGAGACAAATGACTGGAGAAATGGGATGGGATGGGTTGTGGCTGAGACAAAATGTCTAACCATGATTAATTACAGGTAAGTAGCAGTATAGAAAGCTTGAGGCATTCATTGGTTATGCAACAAACAAAAAACCCTGAAGCAGGAAGGAAGCAGGAATGGAACTAAAATAAAACCACACCTGATCCATGACATTAAAAGAGTTTAGAGAATTTGAGCTTCTTTAATGAGCCTAAGTACAGGGAGGGGGGAAGTAACAATCCATTTCTCTTAGTGTCAGAACCTTTAGTACTCAAGAGGCTGCTGGATTGCTCTGAGTTTATTATAGACAGCACAAGCAACTTTCTTCTTTGAAGTGAAATAAGGCAGTGTGGATACAACAATAGTTCCCAGGCTAAGAGCAATATTGCAGGGCACTTTTGTCTTTTTCTTTTCATTTTCCTCCTTTTTTTTTTTTTAATTTTATTATCCTTTTTCTTTTCCTTTCTCTTTTTTCTTTTCCTTTTTCTCTTATTATCCCCTTTTCTTTCCTCTTGTCTTTTATTATTCTTTTTCCTTCTCTTTTTTTCTCTTCCTTTTACCTTTCTTTTCCTTTTTCTTTCTTTCTCTGTTCCTTTCTTTTTTTATTATACCTTTTCTTTTCCTTCCTTTTTTCTTTCACTCTTCCTTTTTCTTTCTATCTTCCTTTCTCTTTCCCTTTTCTTTATTATCTCTTATTTTTTCTTATTTTTTTTTTTACTATCTTTTTTTTTCTTCCCCTTTTTTTTTCTTTTCTTACCCTTCCTCTTCTTTTCTTGTTTTTCTTTCTTTTTCTTTTTTTCCCCTCAGGTCTTTTGCAGTGCTAAGAATCTAGGTGACAAAATGAGAGAAGGACAAAGAACAATTCTTCTCTAAATGTTGAGGTTTTGCAGCTACCTAAATGATAAATTGATAGACTGTCTTGATCAATGGCTCTGAAGAAAACCTCCCCATCAAGTCTGGGATTTGACATAAAAAATTTCTCTCAAGGGCTTTTGGTCTCTGTCTTCTCTGCTCCTTCCTCTTCCCTCCTCACCTCCTATATGATTACATCCTCTCTCCCCTTACACATAGATATCTATTCTGGTACACCAAAGAACAAGCACTGAAACCAGATACATCTTTTGTTTACACTGGAGGCTTAATACCTTCAGCTTGATGGGCTCCCCTGTGATTGTTTCAGCTAAAATATGACTGCTAAGAGCAGTAACAGTCACACCTGCACTGCAGTCTTCATCTGCTCTGCAACACAGAGGTTGCCACACACTTCAGATGCCTTCCACATTGGACTGAATAAAATGTGCAAACATCAAGGAAGCCCTACAATTTCAGAAGAAAAGCAAAGCACTCTTTTCAAGAGCTAAGCAGTGTCAGGTAGGGAGTGAAATATACTGGGCTGGTCAGCACTGGGGTGATTTCATCTTCATAGCACTGCACTGAAGGCAGAGTAATTACTTTTGAGGTTCGCACACAAATAAAAGGAGGAGGAGGAGGAGGAGAAATTGATAGGCAGCTGAAAGCTCTGCAGTGCACAGTGCTCTGTGTACTCTGCCCTTACCTGACAAGCTAGGATGGTAAGGTCATTCACTTTGAAGTTAAGACCATAAGCTTTTCACTCAGACTGAAAACTCTGTGTGCTTCTAGGCAAGACACAGCAGAGATTTTTTGGCTTTGGTCACTTGGTTTGTCAGCCACACTAATCATGAAATTTAAGGACACAGAGAATGCAGTTATGCTGGGAATTCTATTTTACATCATCTGCACGCTAAGAAAAAAGTTAACCTATCTGCATTTTCACACCTGCTCAGTCATACACTTCTCACAAATTTCTCTGAATGCTCGAAAAATGCTGAATCACAGAATCACAGTGAGCAGAATGAGACCTTTCCAGCAATAAGAAAATTGCTTTCAGCCCAATTGGAAAGTTGCCTGGCACAAAAGGATCTGGGGGTGCCATTTGACAGCCAGCTGAACATGAGCCAGGAGTGTGCTCAGGTGGCCAAAAAGGCCAACAGCATCCTAGTATGGATCAGAGTAGTGTGGCCAGCAGCATCAGGGAACTGATCATCCCTCTGGATACAGCACTGGTGAGGACTCACCTGGAGTACTGGATTCAGCTGTGGGCCACTCAGCCGAAGAGAGACATTTAGGTGCTGGAGTATGTCCAGAGAAAGGTAACAAAGCTGGGAAAGAGTGTGAGGAACATGTCTAGTGAGGAGCAGCTGAGGGAACTGGGGTTGTTTGGTTTGGAGATGAGGATGCTGAAGTGAGATCTCACTGATCTCTACAAGTTTCTAAAAGAAGGCTAGAGTGAGGTGGGGATTTGTCTGCTCTTTCCAGTATTTCAGTGATAGAGTGAGAGGAAATGGCCTGGAATTGTGCCAGGGGAGATTTAAGTTGGATATCAGGAGACTATCTTTCCTGCAAAAGTGGTCGGGCATTGGAACAGGCTGCCCAGGGAGGCGGTGGAGTCACCGTCCCTGGAGGTGTTCAAGAAATGTGTTGCCATGGCACTTTGGCAAGTGGTTTAATGGCCATGGAGGTGTTAGCCTGAGGGCTGGTCTCAATGATCTTAGAGGTCTTATCCAACTGAAAGCCTTCTAGCACTCTAATATCCCAGAAAGCACTAAGTACAGGTACCCAGTTCTGATCAGTTTCTTTCAGTGCTGCTGTTGAGTGATTCTGGATGAATGACCCTGGATTCTCTGGATGAGACCAGCTGCCTGTGACTGGCTGGAACTGAGGTCAGCTGGACACAGCAATGCTCAGAAGTGAGGGCAGCAGTAGGATGAACACTTACTTTGTGTCTCACAACAATTTACAGAGCAAATTAACAAAGAAGGATAACAACTTCTTAGCACTCTCCCAAATAAGTTCATTCATTTACATGTATCAGTGAATGATGAATAAACCTAAAGACAAGTGGAAATTGTCTTTGGCTTTCACAGGCTGTGAGGACAACTTTGCATATATCACAGAATTACTAAGGTTTGAAAAACCCTCTAAGATCTCCAAGTCCAGCTGTCAACCCACCACTCTTATGACCACTAAACCGTGTGCTAAAGTGCCATGTCCACAGGTTTTTTTGAACCCCTCCAGAGATGGTGACTCCAGCACCTCCCTGGGCAGCCTGTTCTGATGCCTGACCACTCTTGCAGGAGAGACATTTCTCCTAATATCTAACCCAAACCTCTCCTGGTGCACCCTGAGGGCATTTCCTATTGCCCCATCTCTAGTTACTTGGGAGAAAAGCCTGACATGCACACATGCATCAAGCAAAATGATTCTGCTCATGATGCAGTGAAGAAGTAGAGATTCCTGTCTCCTCATACTCAGATAGGCCAGTTTGAGTGTACTTGAAAAATCAGAGAAAATGCAAAAGGAGCACACAGGACTGGGTATCTAACACCAGGGAGGAAGGTGGCATTTCACAAAGATAAGGCAGATTGCCAAAAAGGTCTTAAATTGTCACACAAACATCCACATTTTTTGGTGTTTTCTCTTTGGGAGTAAGCTAAGACTTGGTTCCTCAACTGCTCACTGTCATGAGCCACAAGCATGAAGGGAAATGCATCCTCTAACATCAGTGAGTGGGGTGACAGCTAAATGTCAAGTGGTATCACCTTGTTATAAACAAGGCCACAGTCCCCTGCTAAAGATGAATAATAAGGAGGGGAAAGAGAGAAAACACCAGTAATGATTGAGTATTTCAGAAACTCATAGAATCATTAGAGTTGGAAAAGACCTCCAGGACCACTGACTCAAAGCACTAACCCAACACTGCCAAGTCCACCACTAAACCATGTCACTCAGTGCCACATCTCCATGCTTTCTGAACACCTCCAAGGACGCTGACTCCGCCACCTTCCTGGGCAGCCTGTTCCAATGCCTGACCACCCTTTCAACAAAAACATTTTTCCTCAAATCCAACCTAAACCTCTTCTGGTGCAATTTAAGGTCCTTTCCACCAACACCAACCTCAGTCCAGCCTCCTTTCAGGGAGTTGTAGAGAGCCAGAATGTCTCCTCCCCTCAGCCCCCTTTCCTCCACACTGGCCAACCCCAATTCCCTCAGCTGCTCCTCTCTAAACCTGTTCTCCAGACCCTTCACCATCTTCGTTGCTCTTCTCTGCACCTGTTTCACCACCTCCACGATTTTCTTGCAGCTCTCCATTTGCCAGTAAAATGTGATATACAGGAGTTACCTCATCAATAATCATAGTGAATAAAATTACTTCTGTGACTTTTGGCAGTGTTTTGAGATTTTCTTAAGAAAATACTTAAGAAAATACTGGACAGGAAGACAATCACTTCCATGGTCCTGCTGGTCACATTATTGCTGATCCAGGCCAGGATGCTGTTAGCCTTCTTGGCAATCTGGGAACACACTGGCTCATGGTTCATTGCATTCCCAAACTCTTAATGACCTCAACCTGCATTAGTTCAGACTGCAAATCTGTCAGGCCCCACAAGCTACCTACTTACCAGAGCTGGCAGTACTTGTGTGGAACATCTCTAAGGAAGAAAGAGCAATCTGGGTGATCCTCTGTTTGCCCAGATACTGGACCAGACCAGCAAGCTGAGCACTATGTATTAGCAGTACAACACCAACACCAGGGCTAACTCCAGGCCAGCAGGTACTGTCCTTCAAAGCATACAAATAACCAGTTGCCTGACCACCTTTCGTGCAAGAGATGCTACACTCTTCAGCTGCCTTCAAATGGACTTTTAAATCACTCATGCTAGCCTTATGTCCCTATTTCTGATGGTATGAATACTGAGGAAAAAAAACAGTCTTTTTGTATCTGCAGACAACCTTGTCTAAGAGGGCCCTGGTCCATGGCTAGAGTCCTGTGGTGGAACTGACTTACAAGTACAGGAGCATTTCAAAGGTGGTACTTAACACACCTGTAGCATGACCAAGTGCTGAAGGGAGTTTCTCTCTCCACCATATCATTATCTGCAGCAGGACCAAGTGCTGGATGGAGTTCATCTCTCCACTATATCATTATCTGTAGCATGACCAAGTGCTGGATGGAGTTCATCTCTCCACTATGTAATTTCCACCTCCCAAACCTTTCATTTGTTGTTATCAGTAATAAAAACATATTTAGACTTCTCTTGTGGGAGAAGCTGAAGAGGAAAGCACAGAGGACCAACACAAGGCATATAACTTTTCTATAGGAGAATATTAGAGAACCAGTTATAAAAAAAGAGGACAAAATTCACTTAAGGGGAAGAGATTCCACATTTTTTATCATGCAAACTCTATTTCACAATTGCACATCAGTCACAGCTGGTGGGAAATGCAGAAAAAGGATATATAATACCCAGTCCCTTTACTCTTCTCCCTACTGGATTAGTTTTAATGGTCAAGCTATAACTAGTAGGAATGAACTTTCTGGCTTCTGGCTGCTTTTCTGTTGTTGAAAGTTTCAGCTCAAACCTATAAATCATGAAAAAAAACCCAACAAAAAAAAAAGTATTTCTTTCTGTACTAAATCTAACATTTCCTAATGTTTCAATGCTTGGCTTTCAGTCTTTACTGTTCCTCTTCTTACAGATTTTGGTTCTGTGGCATTACATACTGTTACAGTGTTGAGTTTTGATTGACTGGAATTATCTTAACAGTAGGTGCCAATGTCAATGTACAAAGGAACTTCAAAAGGCAACCCTGAAAACCTACAGAACATTTGGATTTGTGAGGGTGCAACAGTCACAGGAGTTAATGAAAGTTGTCAGCTAAACTTCTCTGCCTTTGCCCACAAAACTAGGTTAGTCTGTGAGCATAACTAAAAATAAGTGTTGCTATTTCACAGAATCAGACAACAGTAGAAGTTAGAAAGGACCTCTGGAGATCACCTAGTCCAACCCCTCTGCTAAAGCAGGGTCACCAAGAGCAGGCTGTCCAGGATCACAATATCCAGGTGGGTTTGGAATCTCTCCAGAGAAGACTCCACAACCTCTTTAAGCAGCCTGCTCCAGGCCTCCAGCACCCTCAGAGCAAAGAACGCTTTTGCAGCAACAACATGGACTTCACTTAAGAAGCAGGAGCTGGTTTAGGCGGCGCCCGCAGGGGCTGGTTAGGTGATGTGTGCAGATGGATGTAAATTTGAATTGTGTGTCCGCTGCTTCCTCTCAGTAGCCACCATTCAGCCTACCCACCCTCCAGGCCTGAATAATCAACACATTAGACATGTGCTAAATAACTAGCTCTGCAAGTTACAGCATGACCTTTCTGTTTCCTTCAGACAGGCACAGCTTAAAGCTCAGGACAAGTGCAAGGTCCTGCACTTAGGTCACAACAACCCCACGAATGCTCCAGGCTTGGGGCAGAGTGGCTGGAAAGCTGCCCAGTACAGAAAGATTTGGGGGTGTTGATCAGCAGCCAGCTGAACATGAGCCAGGATGTGCTGAGGTGGCCTAGAAAGTCAACGGCATCCTGGCCTGGATCAGCAATAGTGTGACCAGCAAGATCAGAAAAGGGATTGTTCCCTTGGACTCAGTATTGATGAGGTCACACCTGGAGTTCCAGATTCAGTTTTGGGCTTCTCACTACAAGAAAGACATTGAGGTATTGGAGCAGGTCCAGAGAAGGACAATAAAGCTGGTGAACAGGTCTGGTGAGGAGCAGCTGAACGAACTGGGGGTGTTTAGTGTGGAGGAGAGGAGGCTGAGGGAGGAGATATTCTGGCTGCCTACAATTAATTCCCTGAAAGCAGGCTGGACTGAGGTAGGTGTTGGTCTTTTCTTGCTAGTACCAAGTGACAGAATCAGAAGTAGCAGCTTCAAGTTGTGCCAGGGAAGGTTTAGGTTGAACATTAGGAAAAAAGCCTCTTTCCTGAAAGAGTGGTCAGAAAGTGAACAGGCTGCTCAGGGAGGTGGTGGAGTCCCTGTCCCTGCGGGTGTTAAAAAAAACCTGTGGACATGACACACTGGGACATGATAGTGGGCATGGTGGTGCTGGGTTGATGGTTGGATTTAAGTGATTTTGAGAGTGTTTTCCAACCTTACTTATTCTATGAAAGTTGCTCAGTGAACTTTTAGAAAGCATGAATAGAAAAACTCTCCAGACCTAAGGTATTTCGAGGCTATGGTGCAAGCCAATCCCTGGGAGAAAATGACACTGCAACTGAGTCCATAACTAACACCTCTGGTTAGGTCCTTACACAACATTATTCATACACTTGATTAAAAAAAATCAAACACAACATATAGAAAAGTGAAATATTTCAGCATGCTGAAAGCTTTAATTTGTCCCCTGTACTTATCACTAGTCCTTGACTGGTCACTGATTATTATTTCTTCCAGAGAGCTCCAGCATTACTCAGTACAGAAGGCAGGCAGTACTCATTGAGTAAAGCACTGCTCACTATTCTAATTTACCCTCATGCTTCAATGTGTTAGACCTCATTTTATATTTAATGTGTATTTCAACTCTTTCCATGAAGATTGCATTTTCTCATTGGATTTTCTACCGTGCTCATTACTACAGCAGATGATTGCTTCATAAATCTACTTATCTTTACAATACCTCTGCCAGGTGACTCTCTGGCATCCATTCTACAGACTGGATGTTAAGGCTGAACAATGTTAAGGTTAAAAGCACACAGACATTTTTAGTGCTCAATCTGAGATGCCTACAGCCATTTATTTATTTTTATTCTCCCAGTACTTAACCTCTGGGTTTCCAGTTAGGTACTGGGAAAATTACAACCACACTAATGACTGCTCTGTGAAGAAATGGCTGATGAAATTTGGTGAGCATCGTGCAGAAATCTGATTCCAGAGGCAGAGTTAGTATCTGGATCTCCAGGGGAGCATTCTCCTGCTTTTGCTATGAGATTGTTCATCAAACTGCAGTTCCTTTTTTCATCTCTAACACAATTTCTAACTTCTACAATACAAACTGTGGACAATATTCTACTTATGCTACATTATTCTGAGTCAGCCTGACTCATCAAGTCTGGGAATCTCCTTCCTAGCTGCCCTTCTGATAGCTTCCTCACCCTAAGGAAAGGTATTCTCCTTGGTCTTTTCTTCCTGTGTCCTTTTCTCCCAGGGAGTAAGTGACAGAACAAGAGGAAATGGCCTCCAGTTCCACCAGGGGAGATTTAGGTTGTATACTGCCAGAAACTTCTTCACTGAAAGAGTTCTCAAAGCTTGGCACAGGCTGCCCAGGAAGGTGGCTGGATCCCCATCCCTGGAGGTGTTTAAAGAGGCAGAAATGTGGTGCTGAGGGCTGTGGTTTAGCATGAGATGGCAGAGTTAAAGAATGGTTGAGCTGGATGACCTCCAAGGTCTTTTCCAACCAAGATAATTCTATGATCTTCAATGGATCCCTGCTCTCATTAATAACAGTGCCCTGCCCTTCATAATTACAGAACCATAGAATGGTAGGGGTTGGAAAGAACCTCTGGAGATCATCTAGTCTAACCCCCTTGCTGAAGCAGGGCCACCTACAGCAGCTTGCCCAGGATCACAGTGTCCAGGTGGGTTGGGAATATCTCCAGAGAAAGAGACTCCACAACCTCTCTGGGCAGCCTGCTCCAGGACCTTCACAGCAAAGAAATTTTTCCTCCTGTTTCAGTGAAACCTCCTAGGTTCCAGTTTGTGNCTAGGTTCCAGTTTGTGCCCACTACGCCTTGTCCTGTCACTTGGCATCA